>BQNB010065083.1:0-35071 GCA_026074375.1 Tanacetum coccineum
TTTGTTGATTTGACAACATGTTAACTAGTATTTTATTGATGTTTTAAAGTCGTTTTTAATGAACCCTTAGGATAACCAAAACTTGTACATTTTTATACAAATAATTTATGACTTCTCTAAACATAAACCCTTGGTTGTTCCTTTGTGTACGAAAGAAAAGAAGTTATTCATATATACTTAGGGTGCATGCTCATTGACAAAAAGTCAGTAGTTTACATTCTCTTTAAATTACAATAACTTTGGTATATAGACTAGCGAGGTGAGATCACGATAGAACAATATCATCTCAAGGAACAAAAGAACACATCATAGCCATCAATTTTTCATCAAATAAAAAAAAACAATAAAAAAACTCCACTTTTCACATTTAAAAAAAAATAAAATATCTTGCAAACGGTAAATCGTCAAACGACAAAAAATACACCATCGCGACGAGAATTAAATCATCTTTCTATAGAGGGGCACTTTTATATACTATCGACGAACTTTTTTTTGAATTTTTTTTTTCAGTCACGTCTGAAAAAATCACATGTGATTTGTAGCACAATCACATGTGATTTGTGATACAAATCACATGTGATTTTTTCAGACGTAACTAAAAAAATCGATTTCATATACTTTTGACGACTTTTTAGTGTTAAAATTTCCGCCAAAAAAAATTACACGTGATTTGTAAAATCACTTGTGATTTGTTGTTTTTAAAAATCACGTGCTATTTCATAAATCGCATGTGATTTCACAAATTCACTTATGATTTTTAAAGTAATAAATCACGTGTGATTTCATAAATTCATAAATCGCATGTGAATTTACAAATTTACGTGTGATTTTTAATGTAAGAAATCACATGTGATTTTTCAAATCACGTGTGATTTTTTCTGGGCGAAAATTTTAAAAAAAATTCGTCGAAAGTATATAAAAGTGAAATAATAAATATACGAAACTAAAAAAAATACAACCATCGCGCCGAGTAAATTAATTTATCTTCTATATAGGGGCACTTCTATATACTTTCGACGAACTTTTTTTCCGAATTTTTTTTTCAGTCACGTCTGAAAAAATCACATGTGATTTTTTCAGACGTGACTGAAAAAAATAATCGAAAAAAAAGTTCGTCGAAAGTATAAAAAAGAAGGCTCCCCTCTATAGAAAGATAAATTAATTCTCGTCGCTATTGATGTATGTTTATGTTTTGCGTAACGATTAAGCGTTTTTGATATATTTAATTTTAAAAAAATAAGGGATTGAAAGAGGGTTTTTTTAAATTAAATATAATAAAATTAATCTAAACCATTGGATGGAAATAAAATGGATGGTTGAGATGAAATTGATTATTCTTTAATTAGATAGTGTTCTACATAAAACTTTTCTCATTGAGACATATGTTACTTCGCTGCATATATAGTTGTACTCTCTTCGTCTTATAACTATTGTTCACATACAAAAAATACACAGTTTTAAAAAAGTTCATTTATTACTTTTTTTTTTTTACTATTTAACAAAATGATAGTTTTCCCTTAGCTAATTAATTTAAAACTTCTTTAATGTTTGTAATAATAACCTCAAGTGAGAGTAATATGATAAACTCAAACTGGATTCCCTATAATTATTTTAGGACAACCCAAAATGAAATAGTGGACAATAATTTTGGGACAGATGTAGTACTAACTTTATGTTGAACATGATTTAACTTTTGGATTCTTAAATATCGTATTATGTTCATATTTTTTAAGGTTTCTCTGGTAAAATATATTACATTAAAAAAGCAATGACTACAAAGAATGTAGGTGATGTCTTACATCACATCCCGTTATCAGGTAAAATAAGAACGCACCATTTGTGCTTAACCAAAACAACATAAGATTGACATGTCAATCTCATGATACAACTACCTCTATGCTATAGGCTTTTTTATGCTCCACTTCCTCGGCCGCCTGTCCCATGTCATCAAAAATCATATCATCCCTATCAAAGTTGTAAACCTTCGTTTCAGGAGAGAAGACTACGAATACTTTTGAAGAGTTCGCTTTCCTACCCGAGAGAGTCTTCTTGGGAGGAGCCTCCACATTCTTCCGTGCATCATCAACCAAGCTATCCATGTGATTTCCATTATCTTCCACAAAAACATTTTTGACTTCCTCGCTATCACTATCACTATCATCCATTATTCCCAACATCGTTACTAGTCTTTCATGTTTCATTATTCACCTTAAAAAAATCAAACTTTCTCCATAAGAGCATCAAATGAATTATGTAACAAGACGACATTGATTTCTTGTAAATCTGACACGTCTTTACCCTTATTATTAGGCTTCAGAGCAGGTTGGTTCCTTATTAACATTAGGTTGCGATGTAGAAGCCTCACCATTCACATTAACCGGTTTGCTAACAGGACGATAGTAATAGTTTAGTTTAGGCTTAGTCAACCGAACACCATCAATGTGCTTAGATTTACTATTTTTTCCGTTCCCATGCTTACAAGTAACCTCCACAAACCCATCATCTGATACCTGATCTGGAACATCAGCCTTAACCTTTTTAAGATATTGATCATCATTGTGATCAAAGATTTTACACATATCAAAACGAGGGGGTTGCCACTCATATTCAATATCAATCGTTTCCATTGTGTGTCCCGACCCATTTTGAAATGGAATAGCCACTACTAAGGAGTCCATAAGAGCATTTTCAGATGACACCTCAATAAGAGCCCTAACATAGGTGTTTCGTCCTCATGAGTTAAGACACATATTACTTATGTAAGTATCGAGCATAATAGGTCGACCCAACTTAGTAGTAATCAAACTAAGCCTAATTTTAGAAAAAGCTACAATAGGCACGTTATAAAGCTTCACTCAAATGGCACCGTTGTTATTTCATCATTTTTAAGCCTAGAGTTAGGTGTCCATACGTTTAATATTATTGGAACCAAACGAATTAACCATGGTCCGTTTTCACTTATTATGGTCATATTTTACTTCCACTTATGTCGATTTCTTGATTTAGGGCAACCTAATGATTTTTATTTAAAAGGGACGAATAACATTTAGTGCTATGTTGTTTTTTTAAACGGCCATGTCCTAGCAAGGGGCAAAGAAGTTACAAATGTATTGAAAGAGCATCACGTAGGTTACAAATCCACTAAATCCATGGAAAGTTTCTTTTGTCTACTAACGAGTTGTAACACCCACGCTTTGCAGCGGGGTGTACACCTTAAGAGTTACAAAAAAAATTATAAACCTTTTCATATATATATTGTTTGGCACAATTATTATAAAAGAATTACAGCGTGTAGTATGCAAAAATTTAGTTTGTGCTTAATTAAATGACATAGGTTGGTTCCTTTAGTAAAAATAAGTGCTACTCAAATTTCATTATTGGTAGAATATCCATAAGCAATCATGAATCCGTGTTGTCCCGCCAAGATATGGGTCTATAATAAACTGAAAATGGGTTTGTAAAATTAGTACATGAACAGATAAATTCATCATAGCTTCTTATAGTTAACATGTTAACTCTTCCAGTTTGTGCCTTTTCAGTTCTAATTCCATAAAGGCGTTAATCAGTAATAGGATGGGCGTCCACAAAGAACGATGAGAAACCGAAGAGGTTGCGGCGAGAAAATAATTCGCACCAAATTACTTGTCACGACATTCTCTCGGTTCCACATCGTTCTTTGTTAAAATACATTCTACCGATGATCAAGGCCTTTTGTGGGATTGAATGTGATAGAACACATATGACATTCTCGATACATATTTGTTATGAGTTGTTATACTAGAGGACGAAAACTGACTATTTATGGTATTAGCTAAATGAACGTATAGAGAAAACATAAAAGTTTTTTTCAAATAGATATAAGGCTCAAATTCGAAAATAAAATATCTGCCATAACAAACCTGCCATGGCTGTAATTCTAATTAAAGTCATTTTTCCTTTCCAAGACACATGTATAAGCAAAACATGTGACTGACACATTCAATTGAGTTCAACTATCATCATTGCCTTAATTTGTATATCGTAAAGGGGCAGGAAATATCGATGCCTGCAAGGAGAAGTTCGGCCACGATTAAGGTTAGGCAAAAAAATTACCTAAGTCTTTCCGTGACCATACCTCTCCTTGCAAGCATCATACAAAACTTCTCATCGATATGATATATATTAACAGTAAATATCGAGCACGGGTCTCAAGGGATCATTTGGCTCAGATAAGAGCTTAAGGTTCTGAAAAAGTGTAAGTCCACCATGGCTGCATACCTAGTAGGTCGCCTAGCCAAGTTACAGACTTTCATGGCTTCAATCAAAACTGATCATATTCATCATAGCTTTATCAAGGTAGCATGCAATTTCAAAGACATCGCATGTAAACAATGGTAAGAAAACATAATGTAGCAAACGGCATCCGTAGCCAAGTTATAGACTTTCACAGCTTCAATCGAAACTGCTCATATTCCTTATAGCCTCATCAAGGTAATATGCAATTGCTTGTACATCTCATGTAAACAATGGTAACCAAACACAATGCAATAAACAATATATACAAAATCTTTAACAACTCAACGCAGATAACCGGAAATAACATAAAGCGGGAACACCCTACGCAAACAATTGGGTCATAATTCTTGTTCCAATTCAGCCAACTAACACAGAAACACCTCTTATTTGAAGCTAAAATTAAAAGGCTCGTAATAATGTTTGTCACAGTCTTCTTTGTTAGACATACCGAATAGGAATATAGCATGGATGCAACAATTCATCAAGAAAACACATCACATCTTTCGTCTCTAATATCACTTCCCAATCTACTACGATAATTTGTAAGAGTTAAACAGTACCTTGGCCACAACCATCACCCAAAATGGCCGCAAGTTAGCAAAACAGTTGGGCCATACGCGTGAGTCAAAAAAGTTAATACATAATAACACTGGAAATCATACCTTTCTTCGCAACCATCATACAAAACCGGCTATCGGCACCATATTCATTGACAGTAAATATCAGCAAGGAATCAATAAGATCTGATGTTACGATAAGGGTTTTGCCACTATCACGTGTGCCTGGTTATAAGCCTGTTTTTTTGCTTACCAGGCACGCGCGATAGTGCCATAACTCATATCGTAATGTAAAGATCATTTACGTGTTAAAGAAGTGATACGCTGGAGCATTATCTCGGCCGTCATTCGCATTTTTGATATTTGCTTAAAATCCGATCTGTAAAACGCCTGACGGGTTACTCCTAACCCGGTCCGGCGATAACAATTAACCAAATGTCATCAGATTTAATTCACAACAAGTTTGAGGCTCAGAGTAAAGCTTAACAGTCGAAAAAAGTGACTACAAACCTAACGATTTGCCTACCCAAGACACGGACGCTCGCAACTTTAGTCAATCTTGCATGTATTCATCATAGCCTAGTCTCCATACCAGGTGCATACATTTTTTAACATAAAGCGGTAACAGTTTAGCAAAACACTCGGACCATAATGCTTGTCCCATGTGAATACTCATTGTGTTTTATAACGATGGACATATGTGAGCCCAAAAAAATCAATACATGATAACAATGGAGGTCATACCTCTCGTTGCAAGCATCATACAAAACCTCCCATCAGCATGGCATTAATTGACAGTAAATATCGGCCATGGGTTCCGAAAGATCGTTTGGCTAAAATTAAAGATTAAAGTCATGAAAAATACAAATCTAACATGGCTGCAGACCTAATAGGTTGCCTGGCCAAGTTAGATACGTTCATGACTTCAACCGCATCTGGTCATATTCATCAAAACCTGTTATAGTCAACACATGCAGTGTTACTCATCAAAGGCACAACAATCATGTTGGTGCAACATTGACTAGGATCTCCTTTATGTTTTAACGATGACAAATAAACGTTCGCAAAACATAAAATAACAAATGGTAGCCAAATATGTAAAAACGTATTTTGTGATTCTGGCGCGCTGGGCATGCGTCAGCGCGCCACTCGCGGTATCCATTTTTACAGATTGAGTTTTATTGGCTTTCCACTTACCCGACACATGTGAAAAATTCAATAAATGTATGTACATGATAGTTGAACATTTGGGAACACTCCAAATGAGGTTTAGACTTAGAGAGGAGCAAAAACGAATCCTCCCGTTTTTCAACAAAACGCCAACTCAAATATTTTATTAAACGCCTCTAGCCAAAGCCGAAACTTCTTTCTAAACCTATTATGAACATACTTTCAACATACCATCAAAAAAATTCATTTGACCTTAATCTGAATTTACGTTGTTCCTAATCACGTAACGGGTTTTACTCCCTTATTGGTCAAACTAAGTCAAAGGTCACTTTGCGTAAACGCATCCTTTCCCGTTATGGGATATGTTTTACTTAGGATACAAAGCACTTAGCTTGTTTGCATCAAGATGATTAGTGATCAAATTCATTGTTGTTTATCATGGATTAAGACCAAGTGACTAATTGAATTTATGGTATTTGGAGGTTAATCATGCTTTGAGTTTTCTCACCTCATTAATTATAAATGATTTACAAACTCACACATGTATTCCTCATATGTACAAGATGTCTTAAAAACTCCCACACTTCTCCATACAACACTTCCATACCATACTTCCTACAACACATCCTTGCTAATCATTTGTTTACCCTTCTTACCCAAAAAATGGTTATATCTTCCACACAGTCTAAACACTCCTTTCTCAAACCATCTCATAAGCACACATGCCCTGTCTTTTCTCTCTTAATTGGCAAAAGTATTATAAACCCAAATCAATCCTTTGATTTCTCTCTAACCACCATCATTTTCATACATCTCATCTTTAAAACCTTCATATGATCAAACCCTCCTCACTTAAACATTCTACATCTTATTTTCACATGGGACAACTCATATTCTCTTAAACCATTATACCTTGTGTTACTTTTTGTCCCCCAACATTCTAACATAGACTCATCCACGTCACATCAAAACATTCTCTACCACATATCTCCTATTCATCTCCTTCTTCGCAAACCAATTTGAATTTTACACATATACTCTCCTTTATCTTATCCCTTGATCATACCACTTCATCAATCCAACTTACCTCACTCTGCCTCCTTCCTTGGATTGAAATTCAAATTACAAACAAACACACTTCTCTATCAAGCCTTGATCATGCCACTTCACCTATCTAACTTACCCTTCACCATCTCATCTCTGCTTTTCATTTTGAATATGATCAAGAGGATCCCTTTCATCACATCAACATCACCTCATTTTTATCTACACCTTTAATTCTCACATGTGCTTAAACATTTGAAATTCAAATTTCAAATCTTCCCTCCATAACATCCACCTTTTCTCTTCAAGTTAAAAATATTCTTGGAATATTCCCTTGTACCCTAACTAGACTCTCAAACCTTATATGGAAATTCCTAACTAGCTAGATACATTAGAGTCAATACCCAAAAAGCTCCTTGTTCGATAGTTTTTCTTTTCCTCTCTCCTTCGATAACAGACAAACAAAAGTCTTTTTTAGATACTTCACAAATGCTGTATCAAATGGTTATTTGAGTTGGTTGACCTTGAGTATAAGAATGATTGAAAGGTCATAGCGTGAAGTACAATTGGGGGTTTAACAAGTACAGATATTTAAAACGCTAATGTTCTGAAGAAAACAATCTCGGGAATCTAGCGCGCTGGCCACGCACTGACGCGTGGGCAGCGCGCCAGACATGAATTGTTTTCAACAATTTGGGACTCGTGGCCTATAAATACGCACTATTGGCCTTTGTATTCCTCATCTTTTGCAAACATTCTTTCCTCTTTTTTCTCTTCTCTAATCCTCTATAGGTCAAACACCTCTTGTGTTCTGTAATCTTTCAATCTAACATTCTATTGAAGACACATCCCAGTAAGAGATAACAGCAAAAGAACATAATCCACATAATGTGTGGTTATTAGTAGAATGGCTATCTTTCTCATAATCATATTCTATTGAATCGATTCCTCTAGGTTAGTGTTAGGACTAGGTTCAATCTAGCTATCTTTCATTCAATCAGAGTGTAAATGAATCTTGTAATCTGAAGGAACAAGCATAAGATCATTGGGGATCAAGTTTGGTAATTCTTCAAAGAGGAAGTTCTTTGTGTTAAGTTAAGTCGAATCACATGTTCTTAGGGTGGAATTCCGAGGCGAATACCGAAGTTAGAAACTCTTTCTTTTGAGCGCCAATCTTTATGCATATCGGTGAAGTTAATTGTAATACGGTTTGTAGTCCACCATAAAGATTATACTATAAATAGTATAGGTGTCGTGGATTGGCAACTAGACGTACAGAATGACTAAACCCCCTTCCCGAAACACTATATATCGTGGTGTCTCTCCTTCTCTCTTTCTTTCTATCTACTTATTGTTCTCATTGCAAAGTAGATTAATACACCACTCGGTTACTTCAAGACTTGAAGTTTTGTAAACTTCAAAGAAGTCAAGAAAACCGTATCCCCCCCCCCGCGCCCGCCACCCTCTAAATACGTTCTACAAATCACTACACTTTAAGGGTAGTTATTGGTGACACGTAGCAGTATCAGTAAGCATGAACAAAGAATCATGAAAGTACGCAGCTGAGCAGTTAAAAGGAGCAGTAGTTGTTTGTTTAAAAAATGTGTTTGATAACGTAGTTGTAAGCTGTAATTAAAAAGTGTAAAATTACGAAAAAAAACATATAACCCAATTAAAGAAATTATAAATTTTATATTTGAGGGTATAAATGTAATTTATAACAAACTGCTTGGAGCAGTTCTGAAATGCTTCTCCAATAAGCATTTGAGATAAGAGCGGTTAAACAATATTCAAATGCTTGTTGAGGTGTTGCCAAACAAGTTTTCATCTAAAATGCTTACCATTTGTCGCTTGCGGCTCCTAAACGCTTGTTGCCAAACACAGCCTAAGAAATCAGTAGCATCCGACTATACGATAAAGATTTTGTTATTATCACGTATACCGAGTTAGAAGTCATTTTCTGTACTTATCAAGCATGCGTGATAATGGCAAAATCCCTACCACACTCCAACGATCATGTATTCTTAGATAAAAATATTTTCGCTTCATGTTTTTTCATCCATGTTCCATAATGAATTAAGATAAACAAAAACAAACATATTTTTATGAACAAACATGCACAAAATTTTATTCATTTAACTCTTCGTCGTCAACCAATTGTCCTCACTAACTTTATGAACAAACACGAAAAGTCTCACTTAATTCGCTTTTAGCCACAATTAAGTTATACTTTCTCCATTAACTACTCAAGGGTGACCTAGTGACAAAAGAAGTTGTTGTTGTCACTCTAAAATGTGTGAGGCCTTAAGTTTAATTTCTGCTAGATGCAAACAACCTTGAGGGCTTTACATGGTTTGAGTATGTATGGCGGAGGGTTCAAACCCCGTGGATTAGTCGGCCAAAAGGTCAGAAACCATGTTTTTTTTTTTTTTTTTTTTTATTTTTTTATTTTATTTTTTTTTTTTTTTTATTTTTTTTTTGTTTTTTTTTTTTTTTTTTTTTTTTTTTTTTTGTTTTTTTGTTACCCAAGAAAAGTTGTATTTTCTTCGTCTCAAAATAAGTGTCCTGTTTTGACTTTATGAAGTCTGTTTTTGTTAACTTTGACCTTAAATATTTTTGTTTGTGTTATATAACACATTTGATGCAAAATATATGAGTGTATTGAGTTTTAAATGTATTTCCAATGGTATAATTTTCATAAAGTATTATATCACACAAACAAATATATTTAAGATCAAATTATAAAAAGAAAAACTTTAAAAAATCAAAACAAAACACTTGTTTTGAAACGGATAAAATAATGTAAAATGTTAGTTAATTTGATCATTCAGTTCAAAAAAGTTAATTGAATCATTCATCTTAAGAATGCACAAAAAGAGTGAACAGAAAATATAAATAATGTAAAATGTTAGTTAATTTAATCATTAAGTTCAAAAAAGTTAATTGAATCATTCATCTTAAGAATGAACAAAAAGAGTGAACAGAAAATATTAATAAAAGTGGTAGGTTATTAGGACCTCCAAAATTATTATTTGTATCTCTTATATTTTTAGGTTTTTATTTTATTTTACTTTTACTTTTATAATTTTTTTTATATTATAAAAGTGTAAAATAAAAAGTGCAGAACTAAAAATATAAAGTTTAACAAGTCAAAAATATTAAACTGTCAAAAGTACAAAATAAAAACTGATAAAAAATTTGTGTTGTACTGTAAACACGAGGTGTAAATGAAATTGAGGTTGTTGAAAGTACAAAACAGACATAGATACAAATAGCAGTAACTTTAACGAAAGGGTGCTACTATAGAGACCCTCATGCCCACTAA
Source organism: Tanacetum coccineum (assembly GCA_026074375.1). Classification (NCBI taxonomy): domain Eukaryota; kingdom Viridiplantae; phylum Streptophyta; class Magnoliopsida; order Asterales; family Asteraceae; genus Tanacetum; species Tanacetum coccineum. The sequence continues at coordinate 10,372 of BQNB010065083.1, forward strand.
AAGTACACATGTTTTATACTTTTTATCCTTTTTATCCATCTGTTTACAGTATTGCACAGTTTTTTATCAGTTTCTTATTCGTAATTTTTGTCAGTTTAATACTTTTGACTTGTTGAACTTTATTGTTTTTATTCCGCACTTTCCGTTTTATAGTTTTATAATATAAACAAATTTATAAAAATAAAACAAAAATTAAAAATAAGGGAAAACATAGAAGGTACAAATGGTGACTTAGAGGGGGGGGTCTTTATATCATATCCTTTAACAAAAATGCACATGGGTCGTTGGCATTTTTCATTGTGCTTGATTAAAAAGGGTGTGGTTATTTGGACCCCCCTAAAATGTTGTCTTCCTTAGTATTTTTGGTTTTTTTAATTTTTATAATTTTGTTTGTGTTATAAAACTGTGAAACGAAAAGTGTGAAACAAAAATTATTAAGTTTGACAAGTCAAAAGTATTAAACCGTTAAAAAACACGGAACAAAAATTGAAAAAAAAAACTGTGTTGTATTATTAAATGAGAAAAAAGGGTGAAGGTAATTATTTATTGTACTAAAAGGGAGAGGAACAGTGGCGCCGTTCTCTCGTGCCAAAGAACGGCGCGAGCTTTTTGAACGGCGCTCGACTCAGGCGCTCGCGCCGTTGAGTCTGGCGCCGTTCATAACAGCCGACGTCGTTATCATTAACGCCCAAAAGGCACGAATCCGAGCAGCATATCAACCACCATCAAACTAGTCGACGCCGTTTACTTTATGTAGCGTTTTTAATTTATGTCTTTTGTTTCTTGTTTTTTTTATTTCTATGTAATGTTTTTTATTTATTTTATGTAATGTTTTTAATTTAATGTATTGTTTTTAATTATAGTGGGTATTTTTTTTAAATTAAGTAAATTAAAAAAAATAAAGAACGGCATCAGAAATGTGGTGTCAACGGATGCCCCAGTAAATGTGGTGCCGTTCAGTTTCTGATGTCGTTCTTCATTTTGCTGACGTAGCAATATTTTTTGAGAACGGCACGAGCTGAACGGCTCCACCTTCCTAGCACTCTAAAGGTCTTAGCAACACAACCCGAGTAAAAAATCATACTGTATCTTGGTGAAAAGGCGTTTGGTTGGAGCTTATGATAGAGACAAATAATAAATGCAAAAAGGTGTGTGGAAGGAAGCTACGTATATGATTTGGTCGAGTGGTTTCTATGAAAAGCTTTTTTCTATTTATAGATTTCAAACCTATCCACATTCCTGTTTTTACATTTCCAGAGCCCAACTATATATTATTTCAGCTCCGAAATTATTATTCAACTTTTCGTTTAAAATGTCTTAAAATAACTGTTCATTTTTTATTAAAATTGATCAAGAAAAAATTTAATAGATGTCACTTTTTTTAAATTATGTGTTTTTCATCTATAAACAATAATTATGAGACAAATGAAGTAATCTTAAATGATGTCTCTAGTTTTCTTGATTTTGTATTCTAACGAGGCATTCATACCCGTGTGTTACATCGGGCTTGTTTTTAAGAAAAATTGAACTTTTATTTATGTGAAGCATCGTATAACTTCATACATGTGCGTTGCTTATAGGGTGTGCGTAAGTCTTTAGGGCATAATGTTGATGTTTGGGTTGATGCACTGGTTTTGTACTTTTGTCCGTTGCTTGTTTTATGATCATATGTGGCTTTTATCACAAAAAGTCATCAATATACTATAGCGGAAATGACTTCTACAATACATATTTAACAGTGTGAAGTCCTTGATCCAAAACAAATCATGGAAGCACATAGATAAGCCATATCATTAAGATCAAACTGCATGATACGACTTTGTTTTTCTCAAGTAAATCTAAAAAGAATAATTATGAGTTAATTTTAGTTAACAAAATACATATATCAATCTCCTTTATTCTTTCTTTTTATATTAGCATTTATACATTACAAAGTCTTTATTATTTGTGATAATCATTGGTTTGTATGTACTGCCTCCCAAGTTTATATGAAGTAACTGTTAGCTGTCAATTAAGTTGTCTTTATCTTGTGTATGAGGTGTATCAGAATCTCATCATAATCCTAATCTTTTTGTAATCTATAAATATCAACAATGTGTTGAGGAATGAAATAAGAAACACATTACCATTCTACATTACCCTTTTATCATTCTTACATGGTATCAGGCTAAACGATCCTTAAAACCACAAAATAGCTGTCCCCCGGTCATCGGCAAGTCGCCGAGATCAAGGGATCCATCGTACCTTTTTCTTTTTATCTTATTATCTGACATATTCACTAAATCAAGTGCCACTTACGGGTTTTTTTTGAATTCTCACTTGGAGATACACCCAATGGCGAAGTTCTATCATTTCATATTTGTGTTTTTGTGTGTGTTTTGTTGGGTGATTTGTTTGAGAATTAAAATTGTCCTGGTATATGAAAGTTGAATGAAGTGTGTTTATTTAAAAATATTTGCAATATCAATGTGCTACTGTAAATTGTGACCGTACCTTTATAATTCTTGTTTACGTCAAATCGGAGTTGATTGTAATATGTGAGAATATATGTGATGGTAAATGTGGAAGTATAAAAAGAAATGAATTAGGTCACAACAACAAGGTTGGTGGGAGCTTGTGTGAACTGTGAATGGGCGAAGGTGCTTGACCAACAACAATCCACAAGTGGGGTACAGATAAGAAAAAAATATGATGGAACACAACCGTTATAGTTATCTTCGTTCGTACCATTGACAGCCAACAAAAAAAATCATTGTAAATTTGCTTTTAATCATAACTTGTGTGGTGAGAATACTTTGAATTAAATCTCCGATATTGGGATACTTTGAATAACACGTAATTTGTGTGTTGATTTGTGCTAGTCACAAATCCACACGACTGTTATTTTTCTCTTTTCTAGTTTTCTACTCCAGTCCGAGCTTTCGCGATTTCGCCGCTCGGACTGCGGGGAGTGTTAGCTGTCAATTAGTTGTCAATTAAGTTGTCCTTATCTTGTGTATGAGGTGTATCCCAATCTCATCATAATCCTAATCTCCTTGTAATCTATAAATACCAACCATGTGTTGAGGAATGAAATAGAAAACACATTACCATTCTACATTGCCCTTTTATCATTCTTACAGTAACCTGTGACATGCTGCCTGACTTATGATTAATATTTTTACTTCCTAAATTTGTATCAAGAGAAGATAATATATTTTCATGAATATCCATGTACTAATTTGCTATTTGGTGTTCACTAGATCGTTTGAGCTTTGTGATGCGTGCTATAGGATTCAATATTATATGTTCCACCTAAATCATGACAGCACATTTGACTGATTATAAAGTTTTAAACTGATCATTTGATTGAAGAATGACTTACCTCATACCTGATTCAAACACCTTATCTAACTTATTTTTAACATAATAAGATACTGATCCAATGATAACAATTTCATAATCATTATACATGCAAAGTATAGATGTAAGACGCAAGACCCTAACTAAAACACTTGAAACAGCAAAGGTATTAATAAACTTTGAGATCCAACACGAAATCTTTATCCCGAATTTAGTCTCAAAATCCTTTAAAAAGTTGAGCATGACCTGCATAAAACAACGCGTACATAAATTTATTGCATACTCACGGATGACTTATAAAAGTATATCACAGTTGAAAGGAAAGAGCAAAAAGCTTCACACTGTAACATGTTAGCATTAGAATACGAAATAATATGAGCATATCCGTTCATAATGGAGTATATTACTCCCTTCATCTCATTTTTATTGTCCGCGTTTCCTTTTTAAGATGTCCCATATTAATTGTTCACTACTAAAAATAGATATAGAGTTTGATCAAGTTTACTATATTACCTTTGTTTGAAATTATTATTACAAACTTTAAAGAAGACTTTAATTAATTAGCTATGGGTAAAATTGTCATTCTGTCAAAAAGTATGAAAGAAAAAACATTAATAAATGCACTTTTCTTAAACTGTGTGTTTTTTGTCGGGGACAATAATTTTAGGACGGAGGGAGTATGTGGTAGCGGTGCAAAGTACACTCATGACTCACCTATTAAAAACCATTTCCTGAAGAAGAAACTTGAGGCTTTTTACACCAAATTTCACCTATACAATACATTGCAACAAAACTGCAAGCATATGCATATAAAAGTCAATAGTGGAAATCACCCCATGCTTACACAAAAGAAAAACTCGCTTATGACAGCATTCATTTTATATATCAATTCTGAGTGTTGGTTTCCAAATTATAAAACGCCAATATACATTAATACCTGCAGCGCGAGATTTAGTCCACCATTTTCATCCTGATCAAAATACAAAACCTACAAACATCAGAGGCCTGTTAGTCAAATTATGGATGGAATCTAAATCACAGTGATGTAGGAGATCATATGACCAATTAAATATGTTTAGGTGCATCATAGACCAAGGAGTGTTACACCGCCTTACTGGACGTCTCCACTACAGCATCATTTGGCATGTCGGGCAACAAATCTGATTTGGGTTGTTGAACGCCGCTGAACATATTATCGGCAGCCTTGTTTGACATGTTGGACTTGGTTTGAATTATGGATCAAAGGCAACAGGTGAGTATGTCATTTATAGCATTCCAGGAACTGATTTCTATTGCTTTGGGGACAAAACCATAAATAGCTTCATTAATTCTGTAACTGAAAAACCATAGACCCTTCATGTGTAACTCCCAAACCATGAAAAGCTTCATTGATTCTTTAACTCAAAAACCTAGTAACTCCCAAAACCCTTGATATGTAGTCGACTTGGGGAATGGGATTCAGAAAACTCTCAAAACCTAGAAACTTGACCCAAACCCTTGTATCATACCGACTGTGAAGTGGAACTTGTAGAGACCCCTTGATAAGCAGTTAAATTTTGGAGTGACAATGCTAAGAATGTATTTAATCACAAACTGTAGTTTAACATCATCCTTAGTATTGATGATTGAAACAGCAGTAACAATTCTCATTATTTCAGGTTATTTTTCAACTTATAATAATATCCCATTATTTAATTTTATAGAGTATAACGCGTTCGCTTTTAATAATATATCTTATATAAATACGCGAAACTAAAAATCAACGAATCAATGAAACGGACAACAAACTAATTAAAGATTACATCAAGCAATTAGTTATAAGAATATTAATGGTATAATTTATAACATTTCATAATTTATTTTTGTTAGTTACGTAAAACGCTTACGTTTCGCAATAAATTACATTCGGTCGTACCCGGAAGCACCTTTACCTATCTACACTTAAACAAATACCCACATTTATACCCAATACTCAAAATTTATTTATTTTTCTCACCCATATCATCTTAGAACCGGACTTGAGCTTTTATACATGAATTAAATCATTTAATCCTTATTAATTCTTTTTACAACTTGCAAATCTTACACCATTTGTACTTGGACACAACTTACTAAACATTGGCTTGTCAATGTCCTCCCCTCTCCTCACATATGGTGTCTCTCTCCTCCTAGGGAGGAGGAGAGCACTTACACAATTGTACTTAACCCTCCTTATTAACTAGAGTTAGTTTAAGGTTAAACCATGGGTTAGTTACTATATAAGCAAGTAACTAGTGCACATTATCCTCTTACACTTTCCTACAAGCAAAATCAACCAAGAACTCTCTCTTTTTGAGCTAAAAACCCACGGCATACTTTTGAAATTTAGGGTTTCATTTTATTTTTGCAACCAAGGTAAACAAGCATCGTAGTGTTTCAAACTAAGGCTATCGAAAGACTACTCCAGGTTTGGGAAAGCTTGGATTATCGGTTTTAACAAGAATTATCAAGAAAACAAAATTAGGTTTTCTTGATAAGGGTTTTGATTGTGAAAGCTTGATTGAGGGTATACATTTTTGTGTTTATCATCCTACTATGATTTCCATACGGTCTATTTAAAGTTTTCAATAACTCAATCATTTAATATTCTATGTGTATACATATTTAGTGTTCATAAGTTAATCACCACCTAGATAATATTTTTAAATTTATTTAAAGTATTTGATAGATTTCATAAGACAAAGACATTGACATTTAAAGGACTTAAATACATATGAAAAAATGGTACAACACTTGTGGTGAAATTACGGTACAAGATCTTTAAGTAAAAATAATTAACAAACTAACAATTTAATGAAAACCCTAATTTAAATAAAACACCTACTGTTGAAATCGAAATAAAATTCTACGTTATTATAATTTATAAAATAGTGTCACTTTTACAAGGAACGTGAGCATGTTAAGGACTCGAAAAACTTATTATAACGAACAAGAAACACTTTTACACGTTATTATATTATTTAACTTTTATAAAAATTATTATATAAACTGTGATGAACAGTAAAAGTTACTGTTCATCAGGGGTATAAATTGTATAAATAAAAAATTTTGATAAAATTCCTTAATACGAACCCACGGACATAAAGAACTCGAAAAACGGAATTATAACGAACAAGTTACGTAGTTTACAATATAAATATAATTAATACTAAAAAAATATTATTTATAATGTTTTAAGAAAAGTAAATTCTACTGTTCATCAGTGTGGTCAAATTTTATAAAGTATAAATATTTAAAAAAATATTCTTAATACTAATCCAGGACATAATGAATCTCGAGAAAACGGAGCTATAACGAACGAATTATGATTTAATCAAGTATACAAATAATTAGATTAAAAAAATATTAATTCTAAACAGTGAATAACATAAAAATACTTTTCATCAAGCTGGTTTAAACATTTATAATTAAAAAAATTGATAAATTATTTTAATACGAAGACGTGGACATAAGAAACGTATAAAACGGAGTCGAAACGATAAAGATATGAGGTTTTAAAAATCACGCGCACTACTTTCATTCTTATATATTGTTTTATAAAACAACTAAACTGAAAATGAAATATCATTATGTAATCAATAAAAACATTTAATCCTATATTTTTCCAAATAGTACATTAGTAAACGAAAATAATATTTTCTTACGGATACAAGTACACACACTTTCATTTAACAAAGTACGAGTTAATTATTGTTTTAACTTTTAAAGAATTAATAAAAACTATTAGGTGGTGGTGTAACTATACGACATGTGATGTTTTAATTATATGAAATACATTATACTCATACGGCCTATAATTAATTAGGTTGCATTCAAATTGCCGAGGCGATTCACTTACTTGATTTAGATAATCAATCATTCACTTACGGTGAGTTCATAGCCCCGCTTTTATACAATTACATTGTTTTACAACTTTGGGGTGAGAAACATGCATCATTTTACATTTGGACGCAAGTACTCTTTTAAACATATTACGAGTTGGCCTAAGTAGCTAAACCCACTATTGCCCACTATCATGAACTGTCAATTGCTAGTTAGCGAGCGCGAATGTTATGAATAGATCTATTTGGGATTGACATCCCCGTTCGGGTGAGTAGCGCTCATCAGTTTCGACTGTACTGAAACAACGAACGTATACATGTCGGAACAATTTGGATGTTGCGGGTTGAACATCTACACGGGCACATTTTGTGCATTAAATTGCATACATATATGTCGAGCTTCGGTGTCATGAGCTTAGTGCACTTCGTAATTACTTTTAAGATATTGTATGTGTTACATGTCTTACATTGGAAATCTTGTGGTCCTATTTTATACATTTACTAAACCTGTGAATTCACCAACTTTATGTTGACGTTTTAAAGCATGTTTTTCTCAGGTCAATAAGGTACGAGAAACAAGGATACATTGGTGGTCACCATTTTGGAGTCATTACTATAAAGATTTGGATGCATTACATTTTGGGAATATTTGTTATGTCTTAAAATCTTTACTTTTCATGGATGAACTATTTAAGCTTCGGGCTATTGTAACAAACAAGTCTATTTAATCCAATGTATCAATTTTAAACGACTCATATAGAGGTCGTTCTCATATCTCGTGTTGTTGATCTATGAAGTAACACTCTCCAACCCATATTTCGCTGCGACCCATTTTGGGGGTGTTACAACTTAGTTTTGCAAAGGGTTTTAACACGAGTTAGTACTGTTGGCTATGAATTAGTATTGCCAGTGTTATCAACTTAGTACTGCTTACTAAATTTTAGTACTGCTCAGGATTGAAGGTTAGTACTGCCAGGTATAAATACTTAATACTGCTAGTAATTGTGATTACTACTGTACGTTTACTTAGTACTGCCAAGAAGGTTAGTGCTGCCAATTTTAAGAAGAACAATAGTAACAAGAGTTTGTACTGCTAGCATTGTGGTCTAGAGTTAATACTGTTATTGAAGCAGTTTCAACTGCTAGTTGTGTCACACACATGATGTATCTCGGACAAAAAAAAACCAAGGTTGTTTGTTTTTTGGTTTTACTGTTTGGATTTTGGTTTTGATTTTAATGTTCTCAAAAGTTTAAAGGTTCGTATTTCTTAGATTAATTGATTACGAAGAGGATTATTTATCACTTATTTGGAGTTGAAGTAGAGTTTCACAGGTTTGTGTTTTATCATATCTCAAATGGGCCTTTCAACCAATTGGAGGTAACTTGGGTCGTGCTTAGAACCGATATTGGACAAGAGCTTGTCAAATCTAGCAAAGGTGTGTGATTGATCTTATGTGCTCAATGCTACTTTGCTAATCACTTTTGATTATGTGTCTCATAGAAAGATGGGGGTGATTTTATCAGGAGGTTGCTGAATTATCTACTTATATTTCACAGAATTAGGATTTATATTATATCAGTTTGGAGTCACGTGGTATGTACAAGATATAAGACACAAGTTTCGGTTGTTCTACTTCAGAGCATTAAGTTTGTTTATTACTTAGTTTTCTTCATCAGTAATCATTACATAGAGACTACAGAATTGAAGATTCATTGAAATGGTTAAACATATGGGGGGGTTTTGGGTTTTCAGTGGGATGCTTTAAGTTAAAATGTTTAACCGTCAGGTTATGTTTTATGCACCACTTGAAGTGGTAAGGTTTCATTACTAACTGCTAGTTGTTCTATTACTACTGTAGTTTTAGTTTCTCTGTCTTGAATTCATTATTTTTTTTTATGCGTCCTGAGTGGTAATTTATTTGAGATATTGGAAGCTGGATTTATACAGTGTCGTAATGTTTGTAAGTTGTAAAGATTCAAGTTGCTTATCTACACAAGTCCCCTATTGGATTATGACAAAAAGGGGAAGAAGATTACAAAGATATGATTTGTAGCTTACTATGTGTGGTGATATGAGCAAGTTACAAAGGAAATCTGAATTAAGGGGAAGTTTTGTTTCATTCAGGGAGATGATTACATCTCAACTTTAGGGGAAGCTTTGTTTAAAGGCTTTATGATGAAGTTCGTACACGACTTTGTTTGTTTTGTCATCATCAAATAGGGGAAGATTGTTGGGATTCTAGATTTGATGAGACAAAATAAATAAAAGAATGAAACATAAGGACTAAATCGTCAAGATTGGAATTCTACAAGCTGGTGGAGAATTATGGAAGATTTGGTCAAAGATATTAAAGATGAAGATTCTGGAAGATCTTCTTAAGAAGATAAAGATAACAGAAGATATTTCTTAATGTTTAAAAGATTTACTTGTTTTAATTCTTTATTGGTAACTTCCTTTGGGTTAAGTCATTGATCTCTATATTATAATAGAGATCTTAGCAATAGTTTTTAGTATCCAAGAGAAAAAAAAAAAAAGAAGTGAGAAAACAAACGTCTCGTGTTGGTTGTATACACTGGATCAATGTAGACGTCTAATTTGTGTGGTGTAGCCTCAAGGTAATTAAGGTTTCCTTAATCCCTGTTACAGGTGGTAACCGATCTATACTGATCATATAGATTTGAGGCTTGGTGGAAACGTTTGGTAATAAAACCTTGTTCAAATAACATTGATGTTCTTTATTTAATTCCGTTGTGCATATTGTTATCATTGTTATTGTTAATCCTAGATATAAGTTCTAATAAAACTAAGCTTAAACGATCTAAGGAGTTCTATCAGACTCCACAATCTTGCACTTCTAAGGTCTTATAAACTCTAAGCTTTTCATTTCTTCATATACATGTTTACATACTAGTTATTTTGTTAAGTCACCACCTAGCTTTTATTTTCATGTGTTATAAAATGAAATGGATATATTATCATAAGGACATAAATATTGGACAATCATTTTGGACATGACTAGGAGGACTCTAAGTATGTAAAACAACATGTTACAAGGTTACCTAGAAGGTTTGTACAAAAGTAAACAAGTTATAGATTTATAAAACACATTTTATAAATTATAAAACCTAAGGGACTGTTTTGAAACTTTCTGCTAAGATTCGAATTTTTATAAATTCAAGACATGTTGTTATATGATAGTACATTTCACAAGGATCGTAAGCATATAAAGAACATGAAAAACCGAGTTATAACGAAGAAGTTATGCTAGTTACGAGATTAGGATAATTAAATGACTAAAAGTGTTTTATAAAACTTATTTTGAACTACTGACTTCGACACAACCATTTATAATAACAATGGATGTTTTATAAACATAGTTCACCTCATCACGAATCCGTGCATATAAAGAACGCTAAAAACGGAGTTAAAACGAGTAAGATACGACGTTTCAAAGATTCGACAATATATACGTAAAAGCTGTGAAACTATGAATGTTTCAGCAGCTGCTGAAGCTCACTTTCGAGGGCCTTCAGGTCTGATTGAGCCGAAGTGTAAAACTACAAAGTTGTTCGGAACGACATTTTACATAAACCTGCCGATTTTCATAATTTTCGGATGTATAGTTTGTAAACTAGACACTTTTCCTGACATGAATAGTGTTGGTTCGTTTTTAATAAAAATTTTGCGAAACATTTTGGAATCACTTATAGGATATTTATACATGTTTTTAACTTTATAAATATTATTTTACAAGACGATTAAACTACTTATACGATAACAATATACGAATAATAAAAACGTTAAATCAAGTGTTTTTTTAACAAATAAATAAATTATTGGACAAGTATACTATTTTTACTTTGCGAGTATAAATACATGGTTATTATTTAACAAATGAGATTTAAATATTGTTTCACTTCTTAAACTATACGAAAGCTAATAGGTGGTGGTGTAACATTATAACTTGTGATGTAGTATTTATTATAAGTACTTAGTACTCATACGACCTATACTTAATTAGGTTGCATTCGGACACTTACGTGACATGGTGTGCTTTATATTTGCATTTCTACCAATCGTTCTACAACATCGAGGTGAGTTTATAGCCCCATGTTTTACTGGTTTTACATATATTTTTAGGGTGAGAACATGCTTGTTTGCAAATTCATTCACATGATTGACTTATGCTTGTTACATGATCGTTTACAATTTGATTACATACTTATTTACATAGCTCGCTATGGGATACATTATTTGACTTCATTTTTGGTCACAAATACATACATTACTTTTGAAATGATTACAGATTAGCTTAAGCAGATTAAACTGATAACTACAATTAAATGCCTGGGTGTTCTTGGAGGGGACACCTACAAGGGGTACATATTCATTACTGCCTGGGTGTTCTTAGAGGGGATACCTGTGATGGGTACATATGGTTTTCATTACTTCTCGGGTGTTCTTGGAGGGGACACCTATGATGGGTACATAGTGCATCGGTTTCATGAACTTAGAGTAATCATAGTCATTGTATTATACACAAATGAATATTTACGTTGCCTTGAATAAAGTTGCAATACATACTTTGAACAATGATGGTCTAACTATACATACGTTTTGGGTGACTATTTGGGGATTTAAATGGTCATGCATTCCTTACAAAACTATGGTTCAACATTTATACTTAAATAAACCTATGAACTTACCAACTTTATGTTGACACTTTTAAGCATGTTTTTCTTAGGTGAATTAGATGCTTGGCTTATGTGATGTGCATTGGAGTCTAAATAAATCAAGATTTCCCTTCAAACGACACAGTTAGAGGTCGTTCTCTCAAGACTTGAGTAATGATATTATGAAGTAACGCTCCCGGAAACATATTCCGTTGCGACCCATTTTTAGGGGTGTTACACTCAAGCTTTTAAGCAACGGCTCTAACTTTTTCCAACACTTTGAAAGGTCCAACATATCTTGGGTTTAGCTTCCCCCGTTTGCCAAAACGTACTACTCTTTTCCAAGGCGAAACTTTAAGCATAACTGTATCCCTAAATTGAAACTCCATTGGCTTACGCTTTAAATCGGGATAACTCTTTTGTTGATCACGAGTGGCTTGCATTCTTTGCTTGATCTGGACGATCTTCTAAGTTGTTTCCTGAACTATTTCTGGACTGGTGAGTTAAACTTCTCCAACCTCGGCCCAACAAACAGGTAAATGACACTTTCGACCGTAAAGTGCTTCAAATGGTGCAGCCTTGATACTAGCGTGATCACTATTGTTGTATGAATACTCGACTAATAGAAAATGTTTAACCCAACTATTTCCAAAGTCGATCACGCAAGCACGTAGCATATCCTCGAGAGTTTGTATAGTCCTCTCGCTTTGTCTGTCAGTCTGTGGATGATATGCAGTACTCATATCCAAATTTGTGCCTAAGTCCTTCTGAAGTGACCTCTAGAAATTTGACGCGAACCTAGGGTCACGATCACAAATGATCGAGACTGGTATTCCATGCCTCGTGACTACCTCCTTTAGGTACATTCTCGCCAGTTTCTCTATAGGATCAGTTTTCCTCATTGGTACAAAGATTGCAGACTTAGTAAGTCGGTCAACAATCACCCAAATGGCGTCATAACCTTGCGACGACTTATGAAGCTTCGTGACAAAATCCATAGTGATATTATCCCACTTCCATTAAGGTATATCAGGTTGTACCAACAATCCTGATAGACTTTGATGTTCTTCCTTGACCTTGGCACACGTCAGACATTTGCTAACATAGGCGGCGATGTCAGCTTTCATATTGGGCCACCAATATAGCTTCTTCATGTCCTGATACATCTTGTCAGAACTCGGATGGATAGAGTATTTTGACTTGTGGGGCTCGTGCATGATTATAATCCTCAAATCTTCATAATATGGTAACTAACTACTGCCATCTAAGCATAGAGTTCCATCCGCGTAGGGTTCCAACTTTTCCGTTCTAAGTTTCTCCGGATCCTTTGAATTTTCAATCAACATACCTCCAACATCTTCGTTTTTGAGGTTCTCTGGTTTTCACGCTTCAGTTTGAGCATTCAAAATTTGTTTGAGGATATTCAAACCAATAGTCATGACTAAGGCTCAAACCCGTAATGGCTTATTCTGTTCTTTACGGCTTAAGGCATCGGCCACTATGTCGATAACGAATTTCACAATCGTAATCACTGAGCAACTCTAACCAACGACGTTGCCTCATGTTTAACTCCTTTTGATTAAGAATGTGTGTGTAGACTTTTAGGTCGGTAAACATACTGCACTTGGTTCCATTACAGTTTGTTCATCCAAATTTTAGAGCAAACACTACCGAGCTTAAATTTAATCATGAGTCGTATAGTTCTTCTCATGAATTTTCAGTTGGCGTGATGCATAAGCAATCACCTTTTCTCTTTGCATCAATACAGCGCCCAAACCTTTGATCGAAGAATCGCAGTATACGATAAAATCTTCGCTCCCTTCAGGTAAAGCTAGAATTTGTGCACTACACAACTTCTGCTTAATCAGTTGAAACGTTGTTTCTTGTTTGTCACCCACTCAAACTTGACCTTTTTCTGAGTTAGCTTTGTCATTGGTTTGGCAATCTTCAAAAATCCTTTAATGAATCTTCAATAATACCCAGCAAGACCTAAAAATTGACGAATCTCTGTTGGTGACTTAAGAGATGCCCAATCTTTAATGGATTCGATCTTGGCGGGGTCCACGTGAATGCCTTGACTATCAATCACATGACTAAGAAATTATACCTTGGGAATCTAGAATTCACATTTAGAAAACTTAGCATACAATTCCTCCTTCTTAAGCAATTCTAAGATTAACTTAAGGTGCTCTTCGTGTTCCTTCTTGTTTTTCGAGTAGATAAGGATATCGTCAGTAAAGACAATCATGAATTTATCCAAGTATGGCTTGCACACGCGGTTCATGAGATCCATAAATATTGCCGGTGCGTTCGTCAAGCCAAATGGCATAACTTGGAACTCGTAATGACCATACCAAGTTCTTAATGATGTCTTCGGAATATTTTCCTCTCATACTCGAAGTTAATGATAACCAGATCGCAGGTCTATCTTGGAATAAACACTGGATCCTTGTAGTTGATCAAATAAATCATCGATCCTTGGGAGTGGATAACGATTCTTTACTGTCAGCTTGTTTAATTCCCGATAGTCGATGCACATTTGAAATGATCCATCGCGTGACCATAGTAGATTGATTAAAAGCAGACTAAGGCGCCAGCCAGAGAGGAGATAGGCAGGTCTAGAATCAAGATATGAGGGTATCTTACAAACTAAACTCGCGTATATATGTCACCAGACTACTGACCACAACGGCGAGAATGCAGTGCGAGTTTGCATGAGTAGGATATGATTTGAGTGACTCTATCTATACATTACCATGATATTACTGATGACTTAATGTTGTTAGCTCCCCTTGACTCCATATCTTAGGCAATAGGCAATTTATACGGAGCCAATGTTTATCGTGAGTACTTCGCATTATTCATTCTATAGCAAACCGCATTACGCAACAGCCTATCTAGCCTCTCTCTATTTATCATTCTCTATTCTACACTATCTTGCTATCCACTCAAGTGCGACTCGAATACAAGTAGAGCGGAGTATGCACATCAGTCTTTATGCATAGCGCTACTGCTATATTGAATCTCCACACCACTTCAACATACAATGGGGCGTCAGAATCACATCAGACTACACACACTCTTTGAGTGCGTTAATGATAAGTCTTTTTCTAGGTCGTAAAAATTCTCCACATTTAGGTGGTGATGGATTTATATACTGGGTAGGTGTTATTAGTTATGGTTTCGTGGTTTTGTAGTGATTAGTGGGGGGTGAATGTGGTTTTAGGGAATAGCATGCTCTAGGATAGTGGTGAGGATATTTATTTGTTAAGTTTTTGGAGGGCACTGGGTGATACTTTTTCATTATATTCATTTACTGTAACGTGAATACTTCGTTTTTATGGGTAAAGGGGGGGGGGGAGTAGGTCTCTATATTTAGAATATAAGGGGCGTGGGTGTATGGTAGTGAGTATTGAGAATATGGGTTTAGGGTGTGGTTGTTATTGTTAGGGGTGGTGTGGTGGGGTTGGAGGGGGTGGGTGAATGTGGAGGGTTGGGGTGAGGGATAGGGGGTGGTGGTGGTTTGTTCGTTAGTTTTATGTAGGGGGTATGGATTAGGTTTGGTTGTGTGGGGGTGATGGGTGGGTATGTTTTTTTGAACAGATTGGGAGGAAAAAATTTGTTTATAATGGAGGTAAATAATATTGTATTTTATTAGTAGTTAGTTTTATATAGTAATAATTGCATTTTATGTAATGTTGGGGGTGTATGAAATTGTATTGGTTGGAAAGGTGGGTATTATGTTAGAAGAAATGTGGGGATAGTTGTGTGTATTATATGGTGTTGTGTTGAAAGGTTGTTATATGGGTAGAAAAAGTTGGAGGGAGAGATTGAGTTTGTGGATGATTGTTAAAGGATAGAAAATTTGTTTTGAGGTTGTAATGAATTATATAGAATATGAGGGGTTATTAATGATTGAGTGTGGTTGGATAGGGTGTTGGTGGTATTTGATTGTGTGTATATTAGTGATGATTTGAATAATGAGAAAAGTGATTGTGGGTGTAAGAATTAGTTTAATTGGGTATAATTATATGATATGGTTGATGATTGGTTTGGGGGGTGGGGGGATTTTATTTGGAAGGTTTTTATATTGTTAGTAGTGTGAAAGGTGTGTTAGTGTGGTTTATTAGATTGGTTAAGGTTAATGGTATGGGGATTTTGGTGGTAAGTAGGGGGTGTAGGGGAGGGTGGGTGATAGGGTTGGATGGGAATGTATAGATTTGGTTTAGTAGGTGGGTTGGTGATAGATGGGGGAGGATTGGGATAGTTGTATGGAAGGATATTTTATGGGTTGAGTATATGGGTAATGGGTGTGAGGGGTTGGGGTTGTATTTGTGTAGGTGGGGAATTTTGGTAGTTTTTATGATGGGTTATATTGGGGGGAGAGTGACGCATGATGGAGTGTTGTGGTTGTGATGAAGAGGAGGTGATGTTTGCAAAATGTTTATTATAATATTTAGAGGTGTGTAGGTATATTGTGTATGATGGTTTGAGAATGGTAATATGGTTTAAAAGTTAAGTGGTGATGTTTTAGAGGGAAGGGTTAGGTGGTAAGGGATGAAAGAGGTAAATGTTGTATTTTTTAAAGAAATATTAAATAGTTGGATATGGTTGATTGATGGATGAAGGAATAGGGTTTTGACTATTGTGTGTGGTTGAGTAGTTATTTTATAAATTGTTAATTGAGGTTTAGTTGTTAAGGAGGCATAAAAGATTGTGGAAAATTGGACTGTTTTATAATATGTTTGGTTTGGTGATGTTGTGTATATGTACGGTGGGTATTGTTGAATTGAATGAATTAGAAATGATATAAGTTGGTACGGAGTGAGTGAGTTGTAGGAAAGGGGTTGTGAAGAGGGGAGGGGTTGATGGTGTTTAAATTTAATTAATAATGTGGGAGTAGTGGTGAGGGGGTGTGTGGGGGGGTGGGAGTGGTGTTGAGTTTAATGTTTTAATGGTGTTTTGATTGATTTGGGTGGGGTTTTTTTGAATTGTGGGTTATAGAGTTTGGGATAGGGGGGGTGTTTATATAAAAAGTAATGGGATGGTGTTGGAATTTGGTTGGGGATATGGGTGTATTGGGTGGGATAGGGGTGTAGTGGGTGGGTGATAGGGGGGTTATATATAGGTAAATTTGTTGATTGATTGTTATATGTGAAGAATTGTGAAAAAAAAAAATATTTTTGTGATTATGTTGTTTGGTGGTGTGTGATTGGGTGGTTTTGTGAGTGTTGTGGGGGTATTAATGGGTTTTTTGGTGTTTTAATGTGGTGGTGGTTGTTAATGGATGTAGAGTTTATATGTGTTTTTAGTGGGGAGGATTTTGTGGGGTGTGAGTTTTGGTGGGGATGGTTGGAGATAGAAGATGAAGGGGTGGGATTGTTTAGAGGTTAAGGTATATTGAGGATAATGGGGGAATAGAGGTGAGTGTGTTTATAAGGGGAAATATAGGTTAAATCATTTATTATTCAGTTTTTCAAATCTTTGCATCTTATACTCCCCTTCAAAATTTATCAAAGAGAACAAAAGGGAGGGTTGAACAGACAATTTGAAAGATTTTAAACAGCTTTTGAATAACTCTTGAAAATTTGTGTTCAAACTTTTGTATACCATTTTACTTGAGCTTTAGATTTGGAATATTATTTAATGAAATAGCTCAAGTCCGAGAAGTTGTAAGCTTCCCGTTGCGAGGATAAATGCACAAAAATGTACAATTTCCTTTATTTGAAAAACGAGTCCTAAGCTGACATTTACTTAGAAGTCGTATGTCTCGAGCACACTTTTTGAAAAGATTTTGATAAAAAAATTGCTCGGGACAAAAAAGATTTCTCTTCTGTTGAAGATAAAGCGCACTGAAACGTACACTTCCCTTTTATTTGAAGACCGGGTTGCAATCTGACATTTGATTACAAACCATTGACATCGAATTTAGACAACAACCTTTGAAACCCATTTAAGCACGGTGCTAACGGGTTTGCCAAGTTTTGAAAACCATTTTGAAGTTGTGTCAATTTGATGTAAAGATGTTGAGTTCCAACGAGAGCTTGAAACTGGTGTTTCATTTGATAAACAGTCTCTCACCCCCCCGGAATCAACAGAGATTAAAATTCCCTCTTGATTTTCCATTGATGTTTTGAAACTGGTGTTTCATGTGGATTTTAAATCGTGTGTGAAGAAATTTCCATTTATTGTTACCATTTGATGTATCATTCTGGAAATTCGTTTTTGAAGCGTTTGACAATCTTCCATTGTTTTTGTTTTTCAAAGCCAAGTCATTCTTGTTTTGTAGTGAAAACATTTCTGATTTGGAATATTTGAAAGTTTTCAAATGACTTTGCTTTGGTCTTCACACTTGTTTTACCAGTGTAAAATAAGAGTGCGGATCAAAAACTTGATTCGTTCCCTTTAAAGTTCTTGTCTTAAAACTCTTTTGAGAAGTAGATGCTTCAAAGTTAATTCCTTAATATGGCCTCACATACTTGTTTACCGGTGTAAAACAGAATAGTTGTTTTAAAATTGAGCTTTGTCATTTGAAGCTCTTTTCTTAAACCCATTTGAGGAGTAAGTGTTTCAAAACATGAGAATTCTTAGAAAATTTTCCTATCTTTTGCAAAGAATAGGTTGTAAACTGAGAAACCCTTCTTGAAAATGGTTTTGAGGATTCACCCGTGTGAACCTTTGCTGAAACACTTTCTCTAGGTTTTAAAGATTTTGAAACATTGGTTTCCCTCCTTTTCCGATTAAGAGAATCAAACTTTACTTTCAAAGCATTATACAAAGTTCTCAACTCATGATATTCTTTTTGACAAGAACGAATATCTTGTGATGCCAATTTTGATTCCAAATATGCAATTTGTTTTAAAAGCTGATCTTTTTTATTTTTAGGCAAAGACTATGCAGTGACTGTTTGACTAACTCTTGCAATAACTTTGGGAGTAAACCATGATTTTGAAATTTAAGAGTTTATCAACAATTTATCACCTGGTGGTTTTCCCAAAATTGAATGTTTATCAAACTTAGTTTTCACAGACTTTCTTTAGATTTTCCAATTGAGTTCTCAAATGATTAATTTTTTTTGTTTTTTTTTTGTTTTTTCTTTCAAAAATTGATCCTTTTCAACTTTAGAATCATCAACCTTACGAGCCAATTGTCGTTCAACAACAACTTTCGTTTTTTCAAGTTTTTCAAAATACGCCTCAAATTTAGCAGAATTGTTGGACAATTCAAGCTTGACAGCATTAAAATCTTTTGTTTGTTGAGTTAAAACCTTTTCCAGCTCATCAATCTTTATTTGAAAAACACTTGTTTTGTCTTCAAAAAGATGATGTTTCTCCCCCGGTGACTTTTTGAAAAATTTAATCTTTTTCAAAATATTACTGAACTTTGTTTCAGCAAATTCAAAAAAATGATACTTCAGATTTTCTCACGTTGTGTGTTACATTAAAGTTTTTGTTTAACCCGCTACTTCTTGATTGAATCAAACAAGTTTTTTCTAAGTCAACTTCAGTGTTCATCTCCTTAATAATGACGCCACTTTATAGTCCAACTCAATGTTTTTTTTTAAGTTCAATTTCAGCTCATGTCCCTTAACTTGACTTCATCACATTGATTAGTCTCAACCTTTGACCTTTGAACGGATTCAAACAAATCTTTATAATCTATTTCAAAATGAGCATTTCTCGAGTTGTAAATGATGCCATAGCATTCTCAATTTTCTTTTGCACTGGTTTTTAAAGTATTTATTTTCTTGAGACTTGGTTGAAGTGCGATATCAAAAGCATACTCTTTGCCCAAATTTTGACAAATCTTTTTCCATACACAACAATTCTTTTTGACAATTCCCGTGTGAACTCCAAATCATCATACAATCCGTAACACTGTTTTACTCTCATTTGAAAAAACAATCCTTTATTTGACTCTTGGAAATTTCTGGCAATTTCATCATATAAATCCTTATTCCTTATTTCCACACAAGAGGTATGACAAGATCTTGATTATCCTTCAAGCTAAGATGCTTCCAATAGTTGATCTTTAAAATTCATTTGTTTCTCTAGTTCATTAAGCTCACTTTCTGTCGACTCAAAAACATCTTTCATTTCTTTTATATCCCTTTGAAATAGATTCTGAAAGAATTTAAGATAAACCTTCATCTCGTTAAGAATTGGTTTAACTTGATCTTGACAAAAATCATTGTAGTATACATGATATCATAACACAAGCAATAGATGATGGGTTGGCTAATTAATCTTAGAGAGAGAAAGTTGTCTTCTAGAGAGAGAAAGTGCAAGTGTATGTATTAGCATGAAATGAACAACCAAACCGCTGCCCATGGGTGGAAGAGGCTTATATACACTGTTTTGTGAGCATTATGGGCTTTGGGTAAGGCTTACACTTGGGTAAAAGACCCGCCCAATACCGAAAACCATACGCTTACTTTCTAACTACGAGCTATGCTATACTAAACGATACACGGGGGTGACCGAGTCTTTTTCATAATCCTAACAATCTCCCCCTAAGGGAGTCACCCCCAAAATACATTCTGATTTCTAGCAATTCTACTTCATTACCATCTGCTGTAGCTCGAAGTCTTTTGATTCTTCAATCTTTTAATGTCTTTGTACATATAGTAGTGAACTGGAGACTTGTCTCTTAGGCTTTGCGATCTTTGATTTTCTTGAGATCATCTTTCATCTTAATCACATGATCACCTTGTTTAAGTGGCATTGTCCTCATGTGATTTTGTACCTTCGACACGCATGCTCACACTTTTCTGATCATGATACTACATCTCATAGGGGGGAGGAAAAAAAAAAAGAGTTGGCGGAAGCTGTGTTTTGTAGGTCATTTTAGTTTTGTCATATGTCTAACTTGAAGCAATAAGTATGACATTGGTGGGGTGAATTGACTCCACTGAACGAGGTATCTCCATCTCCATCTTTTGCTTGATCCTGTACAAAACAGTAGCAATAAAGCTTAGTGGGCCGAATGATTGCTTTGTCATTCGCCCGAGTCCTGGTTTGATTTATCCTCCGATCCTGAGGCCCGTCCTGTTGATCAGGTAGATTCCATCTAAGAAAATCTCCTTGACAGATTTCCATTAAAAGTATCAAATCATCTGATGTGTAACCAGCAAACTCTCCATACTTCCTGTTTCTCTGTATCGCACGCTCAAATAGACAGCACGATAAGAGTGAACGTTAGTTACTATCTTACCGATTAAAGAAAAAATTGATTTGAAAATCAATCGACGTGTTACTTATAAGTGTTTTTGTGACACATCGATAGTGTTTTATTGCACAAAATCAAATTTTATCAGAAATACATTTGTTTTGAAAGATATACACAGTCAATGTGCTAATCATTTGTTGAGCACATCGAGAGGTTTTCCAAAATGATCCGTCAATTCACATCCTGGAACAAGTTTGATTCATAAGTAAATCGCACCATCGTTGCTTTCCATTTGTCACAAGTTTAATCCATAGTGGATCTCACATGTCACCTACCAAGAGCTTGTTTGATGTTGGCTCTAGAAGGATTTCCATCTTCATCGTGAGTACTTTCGTATCACTCAGATGTTCTGGCAATACCACGAGGATAATGCGAAGGACTCTTAAAATCTTTACTTGTTGTCACAGTGTGTGAGAAACAAGCACATTATGGATAAGTGTCCTAGCGAGACTTTTGGATGATCTCAAGGCTCTAGACTCAATAGTGCATTTTTTGGTTTAGTGGTCGGAGGCTGGAGCGGACTGCCACCTTTTCAATATCGACTAACTCGGAGTGAGTGAGACGATAGAATTGTATTGATCTCCGTGAGAAATGAAACAAGAATCCTTTGAGGGATCTTGAGTAGCTAGGGAGGGTTGTGCAGCGTATCACTGGGTCCATGATACTTGTCTTCAATGTCAGCAATCAACCTTGTGATTCTGACAGCATATGTATTGACCCGGTTTCTGCCTAATGTTTAAGGAGGGCTGCTTTCTTTTCACCCTTTATCTTAACATTTCTTTTTCATTCTTCAACCCCTTTAGTGCTTACCGAGACTTCATTACTAATCCTGTGGGTTGTTCCATACTAGCTCCATCTCAGTCCGCACTATTCCCTCTTCTCACATACACTCCTTTGTAAATCATACCTAAGGACTTCTAAACTAACTAGTAAGATGTCCCCTGGGTAGAATCCCTCCGCTCTGGCAGGATCAGGGAACATGTACCATAACCTTACCAAACCATATGGACTCTCGATAAAGTAATACGGGGTCGGTCTTTGGTACTGTTTCTCTTCGCCATCATATACCATTCGCTCCCCTTAATATGGTGCATCGATTATTCGAAAAGTTTAGCACATATGGAGGAGCCCTACACTTAGTTTAAAGATCACATTTATATCAGATTTTCATAATTAAATCACAGTTCTCCCCCGAGCAAAATTTCAATCCGTTTAGAATTTTGGGTCTCAATGGATTTAAGTTTAGGGAAAATTTTGGGAAAAATGGTGTCAGTTGTATAATATCCAATGTGAAGCCTAATTTACTTAATAGACAAGCCTAAGTACAGTTTAGTCACTATAAAAAATGTACAGATTACAACAACTTATTGATATATTAGACTACCTCATTCTTCTCTCATAACCGTAGTCGCCTTCTCGGATCCGTCCACCCACAAAGCTCTCCAGATTCTGAAAGATATGTCGTGTCTTTAGCCTTTTCTGGATAGCGAACATGAAGTCCTTGCTCCTGTCAACATCTTTCTTCGTCGAAAATCTGGTGTTCATCCCTGGATTAGTCCTGTTGATCTGATATTCCTTGATGCGATAGTCCAACGCTTCATCAATTTGTTGCAGAGTGCCATCACTGAACTTGTGTATTTCATTGAACCTCATGATCATCTGAACCCCGTATCTGTCTCTGAATGTAACTGCCCTTAGAGAGTCTATGACTGGTAGTCTTGCTTTGAACCTCAAATCCAGGGCTTCCCATCGAGGGTTGTGAGTTTAGCTGTGTCTGTAACCTCAATCCCCAGCTGGAAGTCTCTACGCGGTGTCCGGATAACCAAGGGTTCTGGTCCATAGTTGCCAACGTAGATGAATCTTTTCTCTCGTGATAGGTAGTTCAATGACCTAGAAGATTTAACAAGTACAGATCTTCAAAGTCACTGGGGTACATGTGTTTGAAGTCCCTTTCTGCTATAACGTATTCTTTATAGGAGAGCTCGACGAAGGACGAATTTTCTTCATGTAGTTGTACCCATACATTGAAAAGACTTCGATTCGGACGACACTTAAGATACTCATCATGATCCTTACTTCCCGTAACGGTCTCCTTCAGATGAAATGGTCAATGTAAATCGTGGTCTTTGAAACCACCCATTTAGGGACCACACAAAATTTGGGGGGAGTTCTTCCCCCCCACCCATAAAAATAGAGATACCATACATAGCTGCGATGTCATACTTACATTCCTCTTCAATCCAGAACTGATCAGGCACTAGTTGCTCCAAGCCGACATCAGGATAATATGCCGCCTTCATCTTCAAGATTAACAAAGCCGTCTGCAAACCTTGCGACCATTATCGATATATTCTAGTCTTTGTGAAGAAGAAGTTCCGTTTGAATGGTTTACATGGCCTGGTACACCTCCTAGTGGAAGTGGCTTTGCTGACATTTTGTACCTAGGATTGCATCATCACTGATCGTGAAAGTTTGTGGCACTCTTCCATTTGAATTGAATGATCACGTAACCATGTCATGGATGAAACACTTTGAATTTCGAATGCAGGGCTTCCAGGTCTTTGGGAGTGATTTCCGAGATTCCTTGTTGTTTACAGTACCAATCCATAAATGTCGCCATATCCCCGGTTTGAGCAAGTAGAGAGTTCTCCTGTGGAGGAACATATGTCGACTTCAAAGCAGAGGCCCAGTTGTGTGTTGGCATAGACAGATCAGATGATGGAATAGTCCAAGCAGGTTCTGGAGTGGCCGGTCTGTCTTCAGTTAGAGGTTTCCACCAACTCTGCCTCAGGTTGACTGTAGGAATATGATCACGTCCGACCTCATCATCACCAGAGACTGCTTGTTCATCTACTGTGGTTTCATCATCCATATAGAGATCATCAGGAATCAGTGTGATTGAAGGCTTAATTCGAGTGTCAGTCGTTGTCCACGCAGAGCTGACTTTGAGGAACTTGGGGCTGCAGTGCCTGTTGACTGATCTCCCTGATGAGTGGATGAGGACGGAGGTGGTAGAGGAGGAGCTTGGGCAGAATCGGAGGCTCCGGTTGTGCCAGAAGCCCCTGATGCTCCTGACGGTGGTAGAGGAGGAGGTGGTGGTGAAGGTGGTGACCCAGGGGGAGGCTTTAGAGAATCTTGCTTGCCTTTCTTCTTAGTTTCCTCCTGAGCCTTATCATCATCAAAGTCCTCACATTCATCACGATGGATTGAGCCCTGCAGTGCTTCATATGCTACTCGGTGTTCAGCATGTCCCTTGTCATAGTTCTCCTCCAACATGCGTTGGAGCAGAATTTCCTTCATGTCAGACGTAGGGAGATCCTTGAAGCGAGCACGAAGAGGAGCTCTCATTGCGTGCTTTACTGATGAGATAACCACCTCCTTGACTGATTCATTAATCTTTCGGTCAATCTCTTGTGAATCAATGAACTCCACCGTCTGCTCTCTGATCATTTTGGATACGTCCACACTCTCCAACTTCTTGATCCTGCTCCCCTGCTTGTTTAGACGTGACTCTAGGGCTTGATTTTCCTCCACCAAGTCTGCTATGTGTTGTTCGAGTTCTCCCATGCGCTTAATGAGAATGGAATCTGATGAAC
>BQNB010065084.1:0-19199 GCA_026074375.1 Tanacetum coccineum
CAAGCATGAGGAGTGTTAGAACACAAATAATCTGTAAAGTCCATTGTTTTGATTTCAAAGTGATCATCCAAAGGTGAAATTGTGGGAGTTTATGACCTAATTAACCATTAACTACACGAGTACGCAACGCAAAATGTCACACCCCGCCAAGGCGGAATCGCAAGGCATGATCAATAGGCATCATCACAACACAAGGCGTCAAATAGAAAAAACTAAAAATGACATTCATTAAACTTCAAGATCCAAAGCGTGTAATGACAACGCCCAAAACAATAATCCAACATATCCAACATATAATGCATGAAGAACAAAACATGGAAAGTTCAAATGAAAACTAAAACAGATAAATCATAGACTTCGCATGCAAGCCTATGGTCCAGCTAACTCCTCTTCCTAACTCTTCACACGTTTTGCTCACCTGAAAATGATGCTAAAAACGTCAACATAATTGTTGGTGAGAGTTACAGGTTTAAGACTCACTTATGACACCGCGATCAACAAAAACAACATTTACAAACATGTATGCTTGGCTATTCTATCACAAAATAAATTCACATATATTTGAGGTGGATCGTACCCCTCCGTCTCACAATATCTCCTCGCAAGACTGACCTACTTGACTAGCTAAGTCCGTTCGGGTCTCACACAAGGTCATGTCATCCTCACAAACACATGCATTACCACAATTAACATCACATAGCAATAGAACATAGCAATCATATAGTTCGACACTTAAAAACACATATCACGGTTCATAATTCAAAAACAGTTTGCATCATTTCCATCCTAAAATATAAGTAAAAAGTGGGACTGTAAAACTCACCTGGTGCAAAGTAAATTCCAATTCATTCATTTAATCTTGCAAAAAATCTAAACAAAACAATACACACATATGTTACCATCGATTAGGTCACACACCCAAGTTGATGTAACAATCACAACGATGGATACTCTATATCCTATCTCGATTCAACTCTTCTATATACTTCTCATACTTGCTAACCTCAAATTACCTCACAAACTTTACTTCTCAAACTTTCTTCCGCTTGCTTTTTTACTCAGTTTAATAGTCCACTAGATGACTCTAAATTAAAATACTTAAAACACCAAATTGGACCGTTCGCCTCACATCCCATAGCTCCCTAACAATGAGTTGTGAGATTTTATGATTTTTGGATAAAAATAATAGTGAGTGTAACCATTTTTATAAAAATTCAACATCACAAAGTGTCCAGAATTTGACCTGATTCGACCTTTAGAAAGTTTAGCTTGAGCAGACCCATTTAAACACTTAGGAAAATTTTACAAAAATTCTAGAAAATCATAAACATCATGAAGATTGGTAAGATATAAGTGTTAAAACATACTCCTAGGCATTACATTAATACTAGCACATAGGCCAGCCATGGCATAAAAATTAAATTTACCGATCGTGCAAGGGAGTGTGAAGCTTCATGGATTTAACTCTTTAGGTGGCAGTTGGTGTTGTAAAACTTCAGGAGTTTCACTTTCAGGTCCTGATATGAAGGACACTCCATGGAGTTAGTTGAACCCAATGTTTCATGATCAGCATTAATTGTTTTAATTTGTTCTGAGGATGAGCTAAGGGTTTTATTAGAATGAATTTCCTTAGTCAATTGTTCGATCTGGGTTTCTAAATTTTTGAGCAAGGCGCTTTGGTTCCTAGTATTAATCTCAGCATTCTCTTGAAGCTTCTTGATCCACACCTCCATTTCAGTACTTCTCGTGCAAATTCCTCTTGATGCTTAGCTAATAGTTCTTCTAAGCTTTGCCTCCTTTCGCCATATGGTGGACGGTTATCAATCTTAGTGTAGTATCCAGGTGGTCCTACACGAAGTTTTCCTCCATTGTTCCCGTTAAAAGGTGTTGTTCATCCAAATTCTCCATATCTGACCTCTTCAACTTGTTTAACTTCCTCGTTGAGGGGACAATCCTTGTCGAGGTGAGGTCCTTCGCAAATTTGGCATCCAACCTGGATTGCATGAACACTTTCCTTTAGATTCCTCATGTCTCTTCCTAGGTTGTCCAACTTATTTACACCCAAAGTACTATCCACCTTGCTACTACTGATAAATCCTAACACTACTGCTTTTTACTGTGCTCCGATATTCCTGCTTGTTGTTCCGTCATGCCATTTTTGAGAATGGTCAGCCATGGTCTGAATTGCTGTGAGAGCTTGGGCTGGTGTCATCCCATGGATTGGTCCCTGTGAATTAAGTAATTGACGGTTCATAGTGCTCAAACCCTTATAAAAGATATTTACCTTTTGATGATTATTTATGTCCGTGGGTAGGGGGACATTGTATATCATGTCATAAAACGCGCTCCCCGGCTTGTATAATGATTCACACTCCTTCTGCTTAAGTTTTAAAAATATCTTCAAGCTACTTTGCGGTCATGGAAGGTGGGAAATACCTTTGGATAAAGGCCTTTTTGAGGAGATCCCAGGTATTGATAGTTCCTGAGGCGAGTCTGTCTACCCATCTTTTTGCGGCTCCGGTAAGAGTGAAGGGAAAAACTCGAAGCATGACTGCGTCTTTAGAGACTTCGGGAATATTGAATAAGCCAACGATGCTGAGGACCTAATCAATGTGATCGTGAGCATCCTCATCTTTGTTTCCAAAGAAAGTGTCTTCCCTCAATTCACGCATTAATTGACTCTTGATTTTGAAAATGACATTGCCTCCGATTTCGGGTTTAACCACGCCCGGTGCCTGATTTCTTGTGACAATGCTAAGTATTGTTCCATGGTGAGAGTATTGACGTATACTCCTGCCATAGTTCCTGCAAATATAGAGTTTTGGGAAAGAAGAGAATTAATGAAATAATCAAATTAATTATAATTTTTAGCTCCCTGGCAGCGGCGCCAAAAACTTGATGCGTATTTTATTTCAAAAAATATATTTGACCAAGTTTTAAATTTATAAAACTAGATATACCTGACAACGTACTAACGGGTAGATAACCCGATCGTGGGTAGTATAGAATGGTAAATCCGAGGTCGTCCCAAGAGCTAAGTTTTAATTAGTTTTAATTTAAAATGCCACGTTTAGAAAATGGTTTTTGATTTGGCTTGAAAAGAATTAAAATAACAATAAAATAAATTACTAAAAATGAAAATAGTAGGAGATATCAAGAGAGAAAACGTGCTAACCTAGGTTACTACTGTCATTGTACTAATGTTATAAAACTTTTCCCTGTTAATGTAAAACTGATGGTTACATTTAGCGGTTTCTAAGGTCGATAGACTTGAATATGCATATGCAGTCTATCCTATACTTCTCGCGATTCCGACTCAGTCCAAATCTAATAGGAGGTAAGATATCCAGGTTATAGAGATTAATCCCAACTATTCCCAAAACATATCTAATAACCCAGAAACAGATTATTAAACCCTCTTTGAAAGAGTTTCTTGTGCTTTTAAGATATTAGTGCTAAGAGCGGTGACCGTTGTCCTTACGACCAGGTGAAGATGTGTTATTTTATATACTTTTTGGAGTTGTTTAACCTCCTAAATCGTGCATTTATGCCCAAAATAGGTACTTAATCGTTCCTTTTCAGGTATTTCTCATTTGGAAGGCATTTGGAAGAATTACACGTGACTTGGGCTCATTTGGAGAAGAAACGGACAAGACTACAGACCTACACCAACATTGCTCAAGAATTTCTCTATAGTGGCTGGAGACGGCGTCACAAATACAACGTGACGCCGTCACAAAACAACGAAGATCAAGACGGCATCACAAGATTCCACGACGGCATTAGAGCATACGACCCAACCCATTATCTAAAATATCTCTTTCAATGACGGCGTCACGATTAAAAGCGCGACGCCGTAAAAATGATTTTACCCTGTATATACAAACCCGAATTTAGGTTTTGGTGTGTAACTTTAAATAAAAAGAAGATAAACCCTAGTTCGTTTTAGGTGCAGCCGTTAGGGACGAATTTAGGCCTAAAACCCCCCAGTAAAAACTTTCTTCAACTCAATTTAATCACGTAAAGGTTTATTTAATCATTTCAATATGTCTATGTCAATTTGAATCATCTATGTTGATGCTTTATCTATAACCATGCTTGGCTAAACTTCCAATTGTGTTGTATTTATGATTGAGTATGAAAAACCTAGAATGTAATCTTAGTGGGGTTAGCCATCCTTGTGGATAGATTGCATGTTAGGCCTCTAGAAAAACAAGCTTTTGACTGTATCCGTGTTGATAAGTCTAGGGACACATGATTGTGTAGAAAGCAATACCATCGGGTAACCAGTCTCATACTTACTCCTATTCCCCTAATATGGTTGATTCCACTTTTAAAATATATTTCACATGCACTTAGTGTACTCCTAGGGGCCTTGTAATAGTCTTCATACTACCTTACTTGTGCGTTGCTCTAGCTGAATACTAAGTAGACGGCGGGTTCATGTAATTCGTTCATGGCTTAGGAAATAATTGCACAAATCATCACAAGGGTGACAAAGCAACAACACAGGAGAAGCAATCTAGGATAATACATGAATTAAATAAACACAGTCTTTTATCTTATTGTTATCACCAGTAGCGTAGAAATTATATTTAGTTTAATAGCTAAAACCAACCACCTCTCCAATATATGATTTACTTGCTTTCTATAAAATACAAAAATACAAAAATAATCTTCCCTCAACCCTTAGAATTCTGTTAGACCGTGATCAAGCCTTCCTAACCTATTCCTCAAGTGAACGATAACAACCCCCGAGTCTTGCCTATACTACTACTACAACGATTAGGTGCTCTGCCTAGGGAGTTGTAAAACTTCGTGTAGAAGTCCTACAACGACATCATCACGTTTTCGGCGCCGCCGCCTGGGGAATAGTTAGGTTTTGATCATAGTTTAGCTTAGTTTTACTTACTTGAATCCTTTTAAGTGAGAATTTAATTTCCGCATATTAGCTTTCTTGTAGTCTATCTTTTCTTTGTGTTATCTGTTTCGTAACCCATTCTCGTCAACCACCATGGGAGACGAGAATCCTATCCGTACTCTAGGAGATTACTCCAAACCTAGCCACGAGGGCTACAAGAATACCATCGAGCTCCCCGTAGGGAACAATGTGGTACCTCTTTGATCCGACACCATCCGGTTGGTGCAAAACGGATGCTCATTCCACGAACTTCGGTCCGAGGATCCTAACCAACACCTGAAGGATTTCCTTAAACTTGTAGACTCACTTGACCTTGACGGTGAGAATAGGGAAAGAATGCGCCTGTGTTTATTTCAATTTTCCCTTCGCGATTAAGCTAGCAATTCGCTTGAACGTCTTCCAGCAGGATCCATCTCCACATGGAAGGATCTTACTACCTGATTCCTTGCTCAATTCTTTCTACTGGGAAGGACCACAAAACTCCGTAATGATATCCTGATGTTCCAACAACATCATGGAGAATCCTTATCCGAAGCATGGACTCGTTTCAAGGACTTACTCCAGAAAGTCCCTCATCATGGCATAGACCTTTGGCTCCAAGTCCAAATTTTTTATGACCATGTCAATCCCGTCACAAGACGAACCATTGACCAATCGGCCGGTGGTAAGCTTCGTGACCTCAACACCGAAGAATCCTAGGCATTATTAGAGGATCGCGCCCTCTATGACAACGAAAGTTGGAACGACCCAAGGGATTTCGCTAAGCCGGTCAAGGCAATCACATTGCCTCAAGATGTCCCGAGTACATCCGACCGTCGTCTAATCGAGCTCGAAAATCAAGTTCAATTATTGATGGAAGCTCATCTTGCTCTGACACAACCTACTCAAGTGAAAAAAATCACTACCTCATGTGAAATTTGCAGTGGTCCTCACAACACTTAGTATTGCATGGAAAACCTTGAACAAGCCTTTGTTGACTACGCATCCTCGCGTACCGATGAAGCGGGAGGTAAGTGGTATACCTTTAAGACCGATCAAAATAATCTTGGTGACACCTATAATCCATCATGGAGAAGTCACCCGAACCTTAGGTGGAGACAACCTAAAAACCCCCAAAATAATTTTTCAAACTTACCTAACCGGTTCCAACCCAACAGTTCAATCCCGAACCATTCCTTCAACAACCGTCCTCAAAGTTTTAATAATCAATCAAATACAGAAGGACCGGTTTCCGAATTTATGGCATCTCAAGACGCTATATTGTCCAAGTTTGAAGCTAATTTCAAACAACAACAAAGCAAGATGATCAACAAAATCGACACTGTGTTGAAAGACATCACCGATCAAATAGTGGGCACATTACCTAGTGATACAGTCAAGAACCCGAAACTAGGGACTCATCCAGCTTCATCTGCTTGTTCTTACCCAACAATCGATCTCCAATGCTCATCTCAACCTTCCAACTCAATCAATGCTATCAAGGCACATTTCAAGCAGGCAACCATTACCCAAACCAGCCTATAACAATATGAAATTGAACCCAAACCCCCACAACCAGAAAAGCCCAAACCAACTCTTGAAGATGAATTCCAAGATTTGCATATTAACCTACTGGTTCTTGAAGTCCTAGCTCACGCTCCAATCTATAATGCCATATTAGATAAATAAGTAGAGAGCTTAGAACTAGGCAAAAATGGATTAGCATTTGTACAAGGAGAAATACCCACGAAAATTGAAGACCCCGTACTATTCACTCTACCTTGTAGATTAGGGGACGCAAAACCTTTCGACACCTTGGCCGATTTAGGATCATGCGTAAACATAATCCCACATTACCTCTTCAAAAAGCTTAACATTGGACTATTATAAGAGACTGGCTATATCTTTGGATTGGCTAGCGAAACTAAATCCTACCCCGTTAGGATTGTAAAAGACGTAGAAGTCCACATAGGAAAACTAAAATGATTAAATGACTTCTACGTAATTGATATGAAGAAGGACCCCGAGACCCCTTTACTTGTAGGAAGAGGATTCCTAGCTACCACCAATGCAGTTATAGATTGTAGGATGGCTAAAATAGTGGTAGGAGAAGAAATCACTAGGTCAATATTCGATGTAAAAGGAGTAGACATAGGTGAGGAGGAAGCACCTTATCGGACCACACTTGGAAAAAGGGAATCCTACAAACCATGACCTAGCTCGGACGGAGTAGGCGCACAAACCCCTTATTATGCTAGGAAGGACTTCTTAGACTGCCATTTATTAGGATTAAAAGACTTCTTGATGATCTTAGAGTTACTGCTGCTTAGGTATGTGTCACTGCTGCTAAGCATAAGTTAGTGCTGTTCATTAACTTTAATGAAAGATATGCTAAGTAGTTAGTACTGCTAGTTCATAGTTACTACTGCTAGAGTAACTTAGTACTGCTAGTGTATATTAGTACTGCTAGTTAGTACTGCTAGTATATGTTAGTACTATTAGAGTAAAGTTAGTACTGTTGGAGAAGATTGAAGAAAATATTATAATTAGTTACTACTGCTTGTACACAGTTAATGCTGCTGGTGTATAAGTTACTACTACTAGTGTTCAGAGTTAATGCTGCCGGTACAAAGTTACTACTGCTGAAAGATTACAACTGCTGGAAGAGTTTATGGAAGAGTGTATATTAGTTATAGAATAGATCATAGAGAATATTCTATATCTTTAGAATATATTGTAAATCAACTAGGACTCCTTGGTGTATAAAAGGAGGTCCTAGGGCATAGAGTTTGATATCAGAATCATATATAGAAATCTTTTGTTTTGATATCATTATAGCTTCAAGGTTTTGTAACCCTAATACTAGTTAGAGTATTCGTATTAATATATTGAACTTTTGTTTGTTAATCTGTGTGTTCATGAGAATTACTATTTCATTGAAGAATTCTTCTTATATTAAAGATTAGATTCCGCATAATCTTTAGTATTATAAAACAAAGTTTCTATCATAGTTGTGTAGGATTTATCTTGCATAACTAAACCTTGCACAAGCTAAGTAATTCAAGATCTATTGAAGTGGGATCAATAAGTGGTATCAAAGCTTGTTGCTTTGAGAAACTTTGCTAAGAGGACATGGATCAAGACTCAGTACATATGGTGGCTGCATCAAAAGTGCCTATGCTCAAACTAGGTGAGTATAAGCTTTGGACGATGAGGATGGAACAGTACATCCAGATGGTTGATTATTCTCTATGGAAAGTCATAGAGAATGGTAATGCACCTCCAATAACAAAACTTGTTGAAGGTGTTGAGACTATAATTGCTTCTGCAACTGCTGAAGAAAAGGCACAAAGGAGGTTAGAGTTGAAGGCAAGAAGCACTTTATTGATGGGAATCCCTAATGAACATCAATTGAAGTTTAACTCTATCAAAGATGCCAAGTCATTGCTGCAGGCTATTGAGAAGAGGTTTGGAGGGAATGCTGCTACTAAAAAGACTCAGAGGAATATTCTAAATCAGTAGTATGAAAATTTTACTGCATCTAGCCCAGAGGTGTTAGATTAAACCTTTGATAGGCTTCAAAAGCTTATTAGTCAGTTGGAG
The DNA here is from genome assembly GCA_026074375.1 of Tanacetum coccineum. NCBI lineage: Eukaryota > Viridiplantae > Streptophyta > Magnoliopsida > Asterales > Asteraceae > Tanacetum > Tanacetum coccineum. Next base: position 8,504 of record BQNB010065084.1, read on the forward strand.
ATTAATGGTGAAAGTATCTCACAAGAAGATGTGAATCAGAAGTTCTTAAAAAGTCTGTCACAAGAATGGAACACACATACCATTATGTGGAGGAACAAGCCTGAGATAGATACATTAAGCTTGGATGATCTTTACAACAACCTGAAGATCTATGAACCAGAGGTCAAAGGGACATCAAGCTCAAGCACAAACACATAAAACGTAGCCTTTGTGTCCTCAAACAGCACCAGCAGTACAAATGGAGCAGTTAATACTGCTCATGGTGCTACAACTGCTAGCACTCAAGCTACTGCTGTTAACTCAACAACAATTGACAACTTGAGTGATGTTGTCATCTGTGCTTTCTTTGCAAGTCAACCAAACAGTCCACAACTTAACAATGAGGACTTGCAACAAATTCATCCTGATGATTTAGAAGAGATGGATTTAAGGTGGCAGATGGCTATGCTAACAATGAGGGCAAGGAGATTCTTAAAGAACACTAGAAGGAAGTTTTTTGTGAATGGTACTGAGACCATTGGGTTTGATAAGTCTAAGGTGGAGTGTTACAACTGCCACAAAAAGGGACACTTTGCAAGGGAGTGCAGGGCTCCAAGGAACCAAGAAAACAAGAATAGGGAGAACACAAGAAGAGTTGTGCCAGTGGAGACAACTACTTCTAATGCTTTGATCTCATGTGATGGTCTTGGTGATTATGATTGGAGTGATCAAGCAGAAGAAGGTCCAACTAACTTTGCACTTATGGCTTACTCTTCTACAAGTTCTAACTCTGAGGTATCTACTGATTCAAACTGTTCATCATCTTGTTTAGAAAATGTTAAAATTCTTAAAGAACAAAATGAACAACTGTTAAAAGATTTAAGGACATCTAAGATAAATGCTATTACTTATAAAACAGGTTTAGAGTCTGTAGAAGCAAGACTACTAGTGTATAAGAAAAATGAGTGTTAGGATTGATAAAAGTGACAATCTTATTGAGATAAATGTCTTGTAATAAATAGTGAATTAATATTGTGTAATAGGGTAAGTAAAAGGCTTGTGACTAAAATAAAGTCACAAGACTTGGCTAAATAGAAAAAGTCTAAAAGTCAAAGGGGCTAAATGGTAAAAGTCTAAAAGTCAAGGGCTTTATGCTCATTATTGTAAATGGGTATAAATACCCCTCTACCACCTCATTTATAAGGTGTGTCTTGTATGTGTATTCAAGTTTCATTTCATTATCCTCCTCGCTCTTTCTCTCTCTACTTTCTCTCTCTAGATTATCACTATATTGCTTATTGATCCTATATTCAAGACCTCACAAGTGGTATCAGAGCTGCACAGGCGATTCGTGATGTTTAGGAGTGCTTATTTAGTTCAACTGATTTGGCTTATTTCTGCTTATTTTGAGTGCTGATTTGCTACAGCAGCTTATTCAGATTATTTGAGCTTATTCAGTCAGATTCAGTTGTCAAATTCAGTCCATATTCATTTCAGATTTTTTAGCAGTTTATTTCTTGAGCTTATTTTCATTATTTTTGATTTTATTGAGTTTTGTTGCTTACGGTTTTATCGTAAGAACAAACTCGGTAAGATTCGTGCATAGTTTAACATGCTGATTAGTCATTTTTGGAACTGGTTAATCATCAAACTCGGTAGTCATATCAGATCTGTCATTTTTGGAAGTCAAACTCAGTGGTCAACAGTCAAACTCGGAAGTTATAGTCAAACTCAGTAATCTAACTGCTTCCGAGTTTCAAATTTAGTTTCCGAAAATGGCTTTCGATAATGGTTTTCACACAAGAAGAAAGAAATAATCATTTCACATTTACAACAGATCCATATTTACAACAAATAATCATTTACAATGATCAAAGAAATGATACATTTTCAATTCCGAGTATGAATCTCATCAACCGAGTTTACAAGAGGTCTACAAATTAAGTGAGTCAACTCAATTCAAACTCGGTAATTACCAACTGCTACTGAATCAGCCTCAATCATCATCTACAATCTAAGTCTCTAAATCCCAACATCAATCAACAACCATTACAATCCACAACCAACCGCAAATCCAATCTCAATCAAACCACAACACACCACATTCAATGAATCATTTTCTTTTGCTGTCATTCCAAAAGCAACCACAAAAGCGAAGAGAACCTACCCGAGACCTCTATATGAGATCTTGAAGCCGAACCTTAAAGAACAAGGTCTTGAGTTTGAATGATGGATGGATGTTGCGACTGTGTATCAGGATTTTCATGGAAAATTTGTAGATTTGTGGTGTTGAAATGGTTTGAGGGTTTCTTGCCTTGATAAAACTGATAAGTGGTTGAAAGAGATTGTAAAAATGTTAAGAGGTGAGATACGGTTTGGAAAAATGAAGCAGATGGACTTGCTCCATTGTTGTTGATGTTGTTTAGTTATGAAGAGATTTGGTTGAGGTGGATTTGTTTTTGAAAGACATAAGAAGTTGGTAGGCGTGTGTTTGAGAGATTGGAGAAAGAAAGAGGCGTATGAGTTTGTGAGTGTGTAGGGTTAACTGATGACCCAAGACTAAAACGAAAAACCTCACACACACAGTATGGACATTTGGATCAGAAGGGTTGAATCGTTGGCTATATTTCATTTGTATAATTGGATAGGTCAAAAAATTTGAATCGTATTGAGCTTATATTGTAATCCTCGTCCTCATTTTTAAGAAAATAAGAAAGGGCCAAAACGAAAATTTTAGGGTCCCCCCCCCCCCCGGTTCATAAGAAACATGTTGGGCTGGACAACATATGAAATTGAGTGGCCTGAGAACGATTTTTGTTGTTAAAATTGGTGTTAAAGGGAATAATTTTTCGGACACAAAAACATCACTTATTGCTTAAAACGATCCAGATAAGAGATTCACGAAAACTGTTCAAAAGGCTTTTCTCGGGATTTAATCGAATCAAATGACTACAGGGTTGATTCTTTTATACTTCAGTTGGGATTGAAGTAATATGTCACGGGGAAGTGTACTTATTTCATCTTCTGCCTTTCTACCTCTGCAACGAAGATGACTTGTTCTGAGCATAATAAGGATTGTCATGAAGACTTGAATATCGGGTTACTTTTGTGATACTTCTCTTTTTTACTCATAAAGTAGCAATCACTTTAAGGAGTTTTAGCGTTGTATGCTTCAGTGACTCACGTAGTTGAGGTTATTTCAAAAGATTCTTCCGGATAGTGCAAGCTTAAGTCACAAATTTAGGGGATGTTACTTCAGTATCCAGTTTGTCATATTGAGTTTTCTTCATCAGTGGTCATTACAGAGAGCCGACAGAATACGAGGTTGGAATTGAATTAGTCAGAGAAGAGACAAATAAAGGTTCTTTATCGGCATTTGATTCTTATGCTTAACCGACTTTATTCTACTTCACACAAGTTTGTTCTATCGAATATCGGCGTACACAGATTATGAAATATTACGATCGACAGTTGAATGCAATCAGGGGGAATAATAGTGACGTATTCAATAGATAGCCACAATCAGGGAAATGAAATTTGTATTATCTCACCTTCATTTCTTTCTTTCTTATCTTCAAGTGTCGCTTCTATTCATAATGGAGATGGAGTTGTATGCTTTCAACCTCTGGATGGTTAGGTGTGTGAAGTATGTGCATACCCATATAATGAAGTTGCTGATTCCTTGCATTTCCCCATTGAACGATATTCACCAAAAAAAAGCAGTTCATTTGATGAGGTTGCTTCTATCTTCTGCTTCTTCAAATTAGGGGGGGGGGGGGGGGGGTGGGGGGGGGGGGGGGGGTGGGGGGGGGGGGGGGCCAACCCAGGGGGGGGGGGGGGATAGGGGTAACTCTGTGTGTGTGACACACATCACATGGGATGGGGTTCTCTATTCTCATCTTCTAACTTCTTCATCTACGTCTACGATCTAGCTTGCTGAGAGGAGAGCTTCTATAAGCTAACATCTACTCAGATAGGTGGAGTGTGAGGAGCGCGAGTGTGACGCAGTGTGGGGGGATATGGTGGCGTACAGATAGCAGAAGTGTTGGTTTTGGGTGGGGAAGAGGTGGGGAGGTTCGGAGGGGGGGGGGTAAACTTTTGACAAAAAGAAGTAGATGAAGAAAGCTGTGTGAAGACATGCAGTATGAACTGGGGGAAGCTAACTCAGTTTATACAAGTTACATTTGTAATCACGTCTGGTCAAGTACTTGAAAGAAAGCAAGTAGGAGCACTTATCATTTTGATAACATGTAGGATACCTAGTAAGTAATCCATAAGCCACCGACATTTTGTGGGAAGAGTTATGGTTAGCGGTGGTATAGAAGGGGAGATGGGTGTGGGTGTGGTGGGGGGGTGGGGCGAAGGGGCAGGAGGAGGGGGGTAGGGGGGTAGGGGGGGGGGGTGGGGGGGTAGTGCGGGTGGTTGGTTCGGTTCACTTGGATGTCAGTCAGAGGGGTGTATGTTCTGTATGGTCTGCCTTTTATAAAGTTCTGTATAAACACAGAGGACTAAATAGTGTAATTGTAGTCCCAAAGAGATGGCTGTGTGATTAGGCTATAAATACCCTCTCTGAATCCTTATAAGAAGGGTGAACCTCACAATTGTGAATTTCACAAATCATTCGATAATAAGAGTGTTTTCTCTCTCAAAGGATGGCTTAGCCATTTGGGGGATATTCTAACAGTCGCGGGGCCGGTAGGGGGCGGGGGCTCCCGGAGGATGGCGGGGGGTGGGGAGGACAGACGGCAAGGGCGGGAAGATAAGGGAACGGAAGTGGGGGACTTGGGGGAGGAGCGTGGCCGGGGCGCGGGGGGGGCTTACGATCACAGGAGCACATGTGAGTTTCTCTTTCAATTATTCAAAAGCTTTTTGACATTCATCGTTGAATTCAAATGGAGTATCTTTTTCGAGCAGTTTAGTTATAGGTCGATCAATTTTCGAGAAGTCTTTAATGAAATGTCGGTAAAAACAGGCATGTCTAAGAAAGCTTCTAACACCTTTGATAAGGGGTGGAAGTTTTGAGATCACATTGATTTTTGCTTTGTCGACTTCAAGTCCTGCACTGGACACCTTGTGTCCGAGCACAATTCCTTCTTTGATCCATAAATGGTAAAGGAAATTGATCTTTTGCAGTTGCTTCATTGAGTTTACGATAATCGATGCATACTCGCTAACCTGTAATGGTTCTGGTTGGAACAAGTTCATCATTTTCATTGGTGACAACTGTAATACCACCTTTCTTGGGTACACAGTGGATATGACTAACCCAAGGACTATCAGCAATTGGATAAATTATGCCTGTATCTAAGAGTTTCACGGTTTCTTATCATCCAGAAGTTGTATCTTGTGTTTGCAAAATGATGGACAAATACCAAGAATATCTGTTGTTTTCCAAGCAAAGGCTTGCTTGTGCTTTTTAAAGACAGATATGAGTTTGTTTTTCTTTTCTTTGGATAGCTGAGATGATATGATAACAGGAAGAAAAGAGGGTTCTTCCAGGAATACATATTCCAGATTATCAGGAAGAGGTTTAAGTTCGAGATCCGTAGGAGGTTCTTCAAGAGATGTTTTGATCTTATAATCAGTATTGATGGTGATTTTTTTGAATGGTGGATCTTCGGTGTCGGATTCAGAGTCAGAGTTTTCATCGGTGGTCATTGCTATGAATTCATCAAATTCAGCAAAGATTTCATCTTCGAGAAGGGTTCCTTCGATGGAATGAAGAATTTTACTACCTTCGTCTAAAAGAGCGTCGAAATCTTCTTCTAAGATTTCATCGATTACATCGATACTGAAACAGGTATCATCGTTCGAATAAGAGTGTTTCATCACAGAATCGATATTGAAAATCATTCGTTCAGTTCCAACTCCAAGGTTGAGTTGTTTCTGTTTAACTCGAACTACTGCATCAGCAGTGTGAAGAAATGGTCGTCCCAAGATGAGTGGAACTTTACTATCTTCTTCCATTTCAAGAATAACGAAATCAGCAGGAAAGGTGAATTTACCAACTTCAACGAGCATATTTTCAGCTATTCCAACAGGGTATTGGAATGATCTGTCGGCTAATCTTATGCTCATTTTGGTAGGTTTAAGAGTTTTGAGAGATAATTTGACATATAGCGAATATGGCATAAGGTTAATGCTAGCACCAAGGTTGGCTAAGGCATTGCAGGAGAAAATTTTGTTGAAATTACATGGAATAGGAAAACTTTCAGGGTCTCTGAGTTTAGGTGAAACTTTGTTTTGGATCATCGCTGAACTTTCATCGCTTAAGAAAGCGGCAGAGATTTGTTTGATTTTGTGTTTGTTGTTTACGAGTTCTTTGAGAAATTTTTCATAATTAGGCATTTTGGCCAAGACATCGATAAGAGGCACATTGATTCGAACTGCGCGAATCATGTCAAGAAATTTTTCGTATTGAGCTTCCATTTTTTCTTTCCTTAGTCGTTGAGGATACGAGATTTTTAGTTTGTACGGTTTGGGTAATAGAGTTTCCTTGACTGGTTTTGGATTTTGAGTTTTCGGTTGTGGGGTAGATTCTTTATCTTCATCATCGCTATCAAAGTTGATAGGAGTTTCAGAATCATTTTGTTGATCATTTAGGTTAACTTTGTGATCATTTAGGTTAATTGGTGGGTTGTTAGGATTTACCACTTCTTGGAATCGACATTCACATGATCATTGCGAGATGGTGGTGGTTGGTAGGCTTTGGAATTATATCCTTTTGGGTTTGGTTGAGTGTTGCTAGGAAGAGATCCAGAAGGTCGACCAGATTCGCTTGTCAGCAAGTCTGTCGAACTTGGTTTTTTAGATTTTTGGATGACGGCTTGATGATTTTTGGGATACGGTTTCGAGTTGGGTTTTGAGATCCATGAATGTTTCTTTGACAAAAGCGTTGGTCGATTGCTGAGATTTCATGAAATCGTTGAATTGTTTTTGAAGATCATAAGGTTTGTCATCAGTATTGGATTGATAGTTGTCTCGGTTATAACTACTCCGTTCGTTTGAATGCCAATTATCGCGATTTGAGTCTCGATCGCGGTAATCATTGTAAAAACGAGTCTTACGAAAAGTTTGCATGAATTTAGCTTCTTGAGCTTCGGTCTTTAATTATTAATGTTGTAATAGTATAATAACGAATTGGGCTCGATAAGTGAATCTAATAATGAATATTTTCGGTTAATTCCCAAGCAAAACCCGACCTGGGTCCTATTAATATCCTCCACTACCTTTTGCGTGACGGGGTATAAATACTTTTTCTTCATAAGAAAAAGTAAGTTGTTTCATTTTTCTAAATATTTCATTTCTCTTTTCTCTCTCATTTCTCTCTCCTCTTTCTCTCTCTAAACAACTCACTCTCTTTCTCCTTTCTAGTTTGATTTCGTGTATGATATATATGTTATGAAGTGTTAATCGGGATCCTACAATTGGTATCAGAGCTGGGGAAAATCTGGATAAGATGAAAGAAAAAGGGGATCCATGTGTCATGGTGGGATATTCTACTCAGTCGAAGGGATATCGTGTTTACAACAAGAGAACACGCTTAATAGTTGAGTCCATTCATATCAAGTTTGATGAAATCAAAGAAATGATGTCTGATCACAACAGTTCAGACCTCGCACCACAACGACAAGAGATGTCTGTTGAAAATGTCTCTTCAGGCCTCGTTCCTCAAGGACAAAAGGCGTCAGATTATGACAACTCTGACCCCGTGCCCCCAAGACAAAATGTTGTTCCTACAGCAGAAAAGACAGATTCGTCACAACAAGGGTTAGAATTTCTCTTCAGTCCTTTACTTGAAGAATATTACAATCCAACACACGGTCTCGCTGAGGAAAACAACAATGATCAAGCACCGAATGCATCGTTTCAAGAAGATGAATTTATCAATCCTTTTTGTACACGGGTACAAGAAATTGGTGAGTCTTCCTCACGCAACATTGATAATACCGATGTGCATTCATTTCAACCACAAAGTCATGATTACCGATGGACCAGAGATCATCCATTAGAAGAAGTTCGTGGAAATCCAACCATGCCAGTTCAAACAAGACGACCGCTTGCCACAGATCCTGAAATGTGTATGTTCGCGCTCACGGTAAGTATTGTTAAACCGAAGAACATTAAGGAGGCAATGACTGATTCTGCATGGATCGAAGCAATGCAGGATAAACTTCATCAGTTCAACAGACTAAAAGTCTGGGAACTCGTCGACAAATCATTTGGCAAGATGGTTATTAAGCTAAAGTGGTTATGGAAGAACAAAAAGGATGAAGATCAGACTGTAATTCGCAACAAAGCATGACTTGTAGCTAAAGGTTATGCTCAGGAATAGGGTATTGATTTTGAAGAATCATTTGCACCAGTTGCTCGCTTGGAAGCTGTTCGGATTTTCGTTGCCCACGCAGCACACAAGTCTTTTCCAATCTATCAGATGGACGTGAAAACGGCATTTCTTAATGGTCCACTGAAGGAGGAGGTTTATGTTGCTCAGCCAGAAGGGTTCGTTGATCCAGATCATCCAGAAAAAGTCTACCTTCTGAGGAAAGCCTTGTATGGATTAAAGCAAGCTCCAAGAGCTCTGATACCAATTGTAGGATCTCGATAATCACTTCATAACATATAACAAGCCACGAATCGAAGAAGAAAATAGAAGAAGAAATAAAGGTTTTTAGAGAGAGAAACAAGAGAGAGAGTTGAGAGAGAATATAGAAAAGGAAATGAGAAAGATATATTAAAGTGAACTCTTGCTTACCTTTTCCAAAGAGGAAAAGGTATATATACCCCGACACTTTAAAGTGACGTGTGGAATATTTTACTAGGACCCGGGCTCGGGTTTTGCTTAGGATTAAACTCGAAACATATACAATATTAGCTTAAATATCGAGCCCGATTACCGATATTATACTATTACAACATTAACTAATTAAATGACCGAGACTCGTACACGTAATGAACGAACTTCCTGTTCGGCTCAATATTTTGAGGCTAACAACAAGAAATAGCACTTCCAAAATTTTCAACAGGGTTTGGGGGTAGTAAGAGACACAAGTGATCTGGTTCTAGTTCGTTCAATACAGAGTCTGGGGAACAAAGTATTAATCTGAATACTATTGTTGGCGACACCGATGAAGATGAGGTGCAGGAAATTCGACCATATGGCAGGGACAAAGTGAGAGCTGCTGCAAGGAAAAATAAAGGGTCAAAATCGACAGGATCATCCAATGTAAATGAGGATGCATTGGCTAAGTTGATGGTAACCGAGATGACAGCTCAGGAGAAAGAAGAACGCTTAGCGTTTTTAGATATCAAAAGGAGGGAGGTGGCATGTCGTGAACGAGATCTTGAACAACAAGACATGAGGTTCTATCTCCAGCCATACGATCACTTGACCGGGGACCAGCGAAAGGCAATGGACGAAATAAGGGCAAAGATCAAGGCGAAGTATAATTTGTAGTATTAGTTTACGTTTAAGTTTTTAATTTATCTATGTATCGTAACGTTTTTATTTATCTATGTATCGTTCAAGTTTTTAATGTATGAATAAAAGCTTTTAATTTAGTTTACGTTTTTATTAATTACGTACGTTTACGTTTACGTTAATATACGTTTTTTACTTTATGAATGAAAGTAATTAAATAAAAAAATGGTGGGTAAGGTGAGTTTGGTATGTAAGGTGAGTTGTTATTAAGTGTGAAATGTGAGTGGTAAAGTTGAAGAGAGAAAGCTGACCGGTGAATGGTAGTGATTCGTGAACCACTTCATGTAGCCTAAGTAATGTTTCTTGATGAGGTGCTATATATTAAGCCAAGTTTATGAGCATTTGTGCTACGATACAAACATGGCATAGCAAGCATAGCACAACCGGTGCATTTTTATCCGTTATCGTTCCCATCAGCAAAGGCTGTGCGTGAGCCCAAAGCTGATGGCAATGTTGTGAATAATGTATCTAGAATCTAGAATATATTATTAATTTGTGTGTAAGTGACATGGACGGACCAGATGCATTTAAAATAAATTAAACAATACATCAAACTCAAAATATTCTACACGCTTTTTTCTAATGTGTAAAAAAAATGTGATGAAATGACATTTTTTTTAGTGGTTAGACAAGCGTATGAAGTAAAAAAATGGAACTAGCATGGATTTCATGTTATTGAACTTGTTTAGGTAGCTCTGACGTTTATGATTAGCTGGTAACCTTATAACACGATCTTGCCCAACATTACATGACATGGCCTTTAAATGTTTATTTGTACATGAAAACAACACCCATGAAGGTGCATTTAACAGAAATCAAAATTCTTGATACAATGTTACACTATTGTGTAAAACATTTATATTGAGACGGGTCAGTTACGAATCCTATCATATCTCATATCCATGCCCGAATGCCCCTATTCCGGATTTACCTATGTATTTCCCTTATTGGTTTTTATTAGGGTTGTGTCTATGTACGTTCTAGCCAGGGTTTTTTTACTATAGATAAATATAAACTTTTGCTACTTCAAAAAATTAGAGATGGAAGGTTTTTCATACATTTATCAACTGATTTACAACCGAACTCGATCCCAGTACCCGTTAAGTTTCCCATTGCCAATATATTTGCTAGTGTGTGTTTGACTTTGTAATAGACTCGATATAGAAGGTTGTGCTTGAGAATATCAATTTCCATATAAGGAAAACTCAAATCAAAGATCAACTTTATTCTTTTCAA
>BQNB010065084.1:24986-35069 GCA_026074375.1 Tanacetum coccineum
CATATATATACAAACCTAAAATTCCGCAATGGTCTTCCAACAGAATCACTTGGCTAAATCTAATATTGTAGGGTTTATAGTTACACTCTCTAAGCAAGCCTTATAGCTGCTTACATAATTTTAAATCTCTGCATAGGAGTTAGTAACTGTATGCATGCGTAAGTTCCAATTCTACTCTCTAAATATTAATAGCATGACCATAAATAATTCAAGCAGTTTGTTCTAAGCTTTTGGTAACTCTTTATGTGCAATTTGTAGTCCAACTGTAGCGATTATATAGTGTCCAGTCTAGTATTTACACTAAACTTGTTAGTTTATGCTACTTTGGAGGGGTTATTATACAAAGATGTTATTAAAGTTTACGTGAATGTTCGATTAAGGTGCTAAAGTTTCATTTTGTTCACTCGAGCTACTAAACTTATAAAAGCATACCTCACTATAATTTCAGTGTTATTCGAGTAACCTGAATGCATATTATTTTTTGATAAGTTAAGTAACATAAATATCTCGTTTTTACAAATTAAGTGATGTTTACGTATATTTTCATAACTTTGATAACCTCAAAGTCATGTTTCATACCTTTAGTAACCCAAATGAACAAAATGAAACTTTAGTACATTAATCGAACATTCACGTAAACTTTAGTAACATCTTTGTATAATAACCCTACTTTGGAGATCTAAAGTTTTATAATCGTATTTTTTGCTTCTGCGTTGGTCAAAACAGAAACATATTACTCTAGAATCATATCATTTGTCCAGCCCAGTATTTACACTAAACTTGTTAGTTTAGGCTACTTTGGAGATCTAAAGTTTTATAATTGTATTTTTTGTTGGAAAAATGGTTTAGCAAAATGGGTTTTTGCTAACTTTGGACATCATTTAATATATGTAGATGTTATATATACTTATATATGATTGGGGCTTTGCGTTCTCCTCGAAGAGAGCTTCGCAACGAATTAAAGTATGTCAAAAGTGGAGTTAAGATGAATGAGATATCGTGTCTCAAAGTGAGGCACGTGGAACACAAAATATGGGAACTAAAACTATCCCACATCTCTCAAAAAGGGAAGTGGATAGTGGTTTATAAGGACATCTTGGTATTGGCTACCAAATTCCTTTAGGTTGGTTATACTCCCACACCTATGTGTGTGCGCGAGGGGGGGGGGTGCAGAAAATTGATTTTTGGGCACGCATCCTAGAGCGCTGCCCAACAACGCCCCCAGCCTAAAAATTCACAGCTCGCGACAAACCCACCCCTGATGTGGAGGGGGGAAACACCCAATACAACAAAAAAAGAGTGGGGAAAAAAAAAAAAAAAAAATATAATATAAAAAAATATATGGTTAGAAGATTATGAATATAGGAAGAAAGAAAAAATCGTAAAAGAATTAAATAGGAAAGATAGAATAATAGCATTTATTTTATGATATTTAGTTTAATTGTTGAGTTAGAAAAATATTAGTGTGTGTTTAAAACATAGTTATATCTAAAAAAATTTGATTAAGTTTAAGATAAAAAAGTAAGTTTAAATCGCTTAAGCTTATCTGCTAACTTGGCTTGGTAACCAAGCTAGGTTTAGGCTACATAAGCAGCCTCTTCTCATTCAGGTATAGACACAAAAAATGAACTCCAATTAAACCATAACAGCAGCGTCTTGAGCAGCAGTTCCTTCGGTCAAAAACACTCGTCCTTTTTCCGTAATCTTTCAGGCAAGTTGTCTAGTCCGGCTGTACAACATCTTTGGACGTTGTACCCTGGGAAACAAATGGCAAATCTATTTTAAGGGAATCATGTTAAACACGAGCCTCGTTCTTCGTTTACTGTTTTAATTATTTTTGTTAATTGCGTATTACTATTATTCGATTTACGTTAATAAAGTGTGCAGGTTTCCCAACAGTATCATCAATGCTAAAAGAAAGCTTGAGAACACATAAAATACAAGTTGGAATAAAGAACCAAAGAAAAATAACTAAAGCAAAAAAAAATAAAAGTTAATAGACATCCTCTTCATATCTAGTTAGGTAAGATGTTTGTAATTTTTTGAACGCCTTTAAATGAGAAAAAATACACTTTGTGGTCCAAATGCATGAACATGTCTCAAAGAGTTAGATTAAACGTCAGTTAAAGATTTTTCTTTCAATGCACAAACATCATGTTCTTTGGTGGCCCAGCTTCGTCTAACCCTTGTGCCTGATACATGGGAATGTTTGGCAGATGACACATGGGCTTTTTCAGTTAAAGGAATGAGAGCATACATTAGTCACAAGGCATACAACCCTCATCTGTCTGATATCCCTACATGATGGAATAAAATCCTTCCATTGAAAATCAACATTTTTACTTAGAGAACTTTCCACAAAAAGCTTCCCACGAGATCAAACCTAGATTCGAGAGAAATTGATCTTCATTCCATTCGTTGCCCAATATGTGATGAGGCAATTGAGTCAGAAGAGCATCTATTCGTGGAATGTGATGTAGCAAAAGATACTTGGAAAGATGTCATTGATTGGTGGCAAATTAATAGCATCACAATCGCCACTCTTGAGGATGTGATCAACCTCGCTGATACAACTCTTGTCCCAGGCAACCTAAAGATCTTCTTCGATGTAGTGGTGCAAACCACTCTTTAGTACTTATGGAGATTTCGCAACAACATGGTTTTTGCTACAAAACGGCCTAACAAACAGCTCATCTTAAGTAATATCAAACTCTCCTTGCACAACTGGATCACTTTTAGGCAAAAGAAAATCAAACCCAACTGGATCGAATGGATTTGTAACCCGTGTATTGCTCTTTCTAAACCCGTGTAATTCTTATTAGCTTCTTGCTAGTTTAATAGAGTTGTTTCTGCGGTTAAAAAAAAGTAATGTACTTTTTTAAAGGTTTCGTTATAACGTGATGTTCTAATGTTAGTGATATGGATCATGACAATCTCATGTATGAACACTACTCCATTTAAAAAAGTTATTTCTACTAGATCAGCCTAGACTTTATATCCAACGAAGATCTAAGAAACAATCAACTATGAAAAACATGAAAAATTGCTATGAATTGAAGGAAATTCAATTTCCCTGTAGCAAATTGTTTCATAGCTTGAAGGTTTCTTTAACTTCTACCATTAAAACTTCTATAGATTTGAAGACAATTTTTTTATTAATAAGACTATAAATTTCACTTAAAATAAAGTAGGTAACTAGTTGATCAATAATGCAAGAAAAACTTCCACACACACAAAGCCGGCCTTTGAGGTGGTATAGCACACTAGCATTGGTATATAGAGACGAATAAAAATACTAGATTAAGGTGGCGTAGGAGTTGGAGTATATGAAGGTTAGCCATGATTTTACATTTCAGTGGGGTTCGATATGTGATTTTTGATTCTTGAGTCTTTACCTCACATGTGGTCAAATCTGGACCTCGTTAACTTTTACCATGAAAAGCTAGAGAGCATCCATAATAATATTTAATCTACAACATTCATTTTACGCTATAAATCCAAAAATGTATTGTACTTTCTTTTGTTTTTCGGTTTTTCTAAAGGAAATAATATACTACATAGATAACCGGGAAGATATCAAACTTACATAAACACAAACTTAACAAACGGACTCTTCTAAACCTATACTACATTGATGAACCGATACCACTAAACTAGAACCAAACAAGGTATCATAAAGTGAAGACCCGACATACTTTGATTCAAATCCGACCTATCAGCTCACCAAACGCTATTGTTGTTTATGAGTGGTTCGGTCTGATCTGGTTTAAAACTTTAACTATTCATTACGGGACGGGTAGTCCATTTTACTTCCCGAAACCGAACTATACTAGGCGGTTAACCAGGCATACGGGTATCCGAAATAAGCGGTTACCTGGGGTACGCGCATTGTTGACCTTTTAAACAATTAATCAAATCGAACAAGATGAAACTTAATATAATCTAGAATGTAAAATGTTATTGTGGTAAAATTAAATAATATAGATGAAGATCAAAGTTATAGTCAAGTTGTTCCATCACAATAAAAACATCAAAATCGTCAAATATAACAAATAAATTTTAATTATTTATTCAACGCATATACGTTATGATTACTTTAATAAAACGAAATACATGGACGTTTGTTCATATTACGTAAGTATAGACCTGTTATACTATAAGATCGGTTAAATAATATTATTAATTAATACTTGTACAATTCTATGAATATTTACTTAAAACATGAAAGAATTAGTGAGGAAAGAACATAGTATTTCAAAACGCGTACTCATATAAATGCCGATAGGTTAGTGTCGGCCAAACATAACACATAAGTTGGTAATGAAAAAAGAGCGACAAAATGAAATGGAAATAAAGTGAAAATGAGAATATGATAATATTCTTATAAAGGTAAAACGGTTAACAATTTTAGAAGTTCAATCAAGATTTAATGGGATTTATCTCATCTCATTACTATAATAATGTCTTAATTACCTTCTAGGTTAGAGTCATATTGAGTATATACACGACATACTCAATTTTCTAACCTTGATAGCTTAGGAGGTAAATCATTTAGAGTCATCAAGAATCAAACAATATCAATAGAGTTTGATTTCGCTTATTAAACATACCACAAAATTGTGTATTGGGATTAAAAGTCTTCTTAGTGCTGTTGAAGTTACTGCTGCTAGTTATGACTGTTACTACTGTTGGTTCAAATTACAACTGCTAGTTGTGGTTACTGCTGCTGCTCAAGATCAAAGAAAATGTTCCAACTCATTACTAATATTAGAGTAATATTAGTACTGCTAGTACAATTGTTACTACTGCTAGAAGAGTTTCTGCTGTTAGACTTAGTTAGTACTATTAGTCTGTTTTAGTACTGCTAAAGTGATATGTATGAGATATTTTAGGAAAAGATATGTATGAGTAGAAAACGCGTTGTAAGCCCATTATGGTTCCTTGGTGTATAAAAGGAGACCCTAGGGCATGTAGTTCATACATCTTATTTTTCATATTTAGTCATATATAGCTTCAAGGTTTTGTATAACCCTAACACTATCAAGAGTGTTCGTATTAATATATTGAGGCTTAAAGTTTGGTATTATACAATCTTGTTTGTTACTGTTTTATTGCTTATTCTTCTTAGTATCATAGACTAGATTCTGCATAGTCTTTGATATATTCAATCAAAGTTTCTACCATAGTTGTCTTGGATTTATCCAATACAACTAAGCCTTTTACAAGCTAAGCAAGATCTATTCAAGTAGGATCAACAAGTGGTATCAGACCTTGTTGAGAAACTTTGAATAAGAAGAAACAATCTACACATACCATATCTATTTGTTTGTGAAAACATGGAGTCAGTATCTGCATAAATGGTTGCTGCTACAAAACTTCTAGTGCTCAATCCAGGCGAATTTGAGCTTTGGAATATGAGGATCGAACAGTACTTCCTAATGACGGATTATGCTCTTTGGGAAGTAATAGTAAATGATGACTCACCTCCACCAAAGAGAACTGTTAATGGTGTTGAGCAAACAAATCCTCCTACAACTGAAGAAGAAAAGTTAGCAAGAAAGAATGAGTTAAAGGCAAGAGGTACATTGTTGATGGCTCTTCCAAATGAACATCAACTAAAGTTTAACTCCTACAAAAATGCCAAGTCACTGATGGAGGCAATTGAGAAGAGGTTTGGAGGTAATAAGGAGTCAAAGAAAGTACAGAAGACACTTCTTAAACAACAGTATGAGAATTTCATTGGATCAAGCTCAGAAGGACTTGATCAAACCTATGATAGGCTTCAAAAGCTTATCAGCCAGCTAGAGATTCTGGGTGAAACTATTTCTCAAGAAGATATGAATCTGAAGTTATTAAGAAGTGTCCCATCAGAATAGAAGACTCATACCTTGATCTGGAGGAACAAACCTGATTTAGAAACTCTAAGCATGGATGACTTATACAAAAATCTAAAGATTTATGAAGCTGAAGTCATGGGGTCATCTAGTACAAGCCAAAACATACAAAATGTAGCTTTTGTGTCTTCCAATATCACTGGTAGCACCAATGAAGCAGTTAAGACTGCTCATGGTGTTTCTACTGCTAACTCCAAGGATAATGCTTCTACTTTACTAAATGTTGATAGTCTGAGTGATGCTGTGATCTACTCCTTCTTTGCTAGTCAGTCTAACAGTTCACAATTAGACAATGAAGACCTAAAGCAAATTGATCCTAATGATTTAGAGGAGATAGACTTGAAGTGGCAGATGGTAATGCTGATAATGAGAGCAATGAGATTTCTTAAGAAGACAGGAAGGAATCTAGGTGTTAATGGGACTGATACCATTGGCTTTGACAAGACCAAGGTGGAATGCTATAATTGCCACATAAGAGGTCATTTTGTTAGGGAGTGCAGGGCTCCTAAGCATCAAGACAACAGAAACAGGGAGATAACGAGAAGGACTATGCCAGTTGAGGAAACAATAGATGCAAAAGCTTTGGTGGCTCAAGATGGATTTGGGTATGATTGGAGTGACCAGGCTGAAGAAGGACCTGCCAATTTTGCACTTATGGCCTATACTTCTTCAAGTTCTTCAAGCTCAGACACTGAGGTATCAACTTGTTCTAAAGCATGTTTAAAATCTTATGAAACTCTCAAAGAACATTATGATAATCTGACAAAAGATTTTAATATGTCTCAATTAAATATAGGAGCATATAAAGCAGGTCTATAATCTATAGAGGCTAGACTAGATGTGTATAAAAAGAATGAGGCTATTTTTGAAGAAGACATAAAGATTTTAAAACTTGATATTATGTTGAGAGATAATGCACTAACAGAGCTTAGAAAGAAATTTGAAAAAGCTAAAAAAGAAAGAGATGATTTAAAACTTACCTTAGAAAAGTTTGAAAATTCATCTAAGAATCTAAGCAAACTGTTAGATAGTCAAGTAAGTGATAAGTTTAAAACTGGTGTGGGTTATGATAGTCAAGGGTTTGATAGTCAGGTGAATGATAAGTACAAAACAGGTGAAGGGTATCATGCTGTTCCCCCTCTCTATACTCGAAACTTCATGCTAAACCTGATTTGGTACTTGCTGATAAGGATGAATATGTTTTTAGTGAGTCAGTAACTAGTGTACCTGCAGTTGCAACTAGTGAAGTTAAGACTAGTGAGTCAAAACCTAAGTCTGTTAGTGAACCACTTATTGAAGACTGGATATCTGACAGTGAGAATGAGAATGAAACTGAGTTTAAGTCTAAACAGAGAAAACCTAGTTTTGCTAAGGTAGAATTTGTTAAATCTAATGAGCATGTGAAATCACCTAGGGAGTCTGTTAATAAGGTAGAGAACAATAAGCAAGCTAAATATACTAGGTAAAACTGTCAAAGTCCTAGAGGTAACAAGAGAAACTGGAATAATTTGATGACTCAGAAATTAGGAAGTAATTTTGAGTTTAAAAATAAAGCTTGCTATGTATGTGGCAGTTTTAACCATTTGATCAAAGATTGTGATTTCTATGAAAAGAAAATGGTGGAAAAACCTGTATGGAACAATGCTAGAAGGGTGAATCACCAAAATTCTCAAAGAATGTCTCACCCTCATCCAAAAAGAAATTTTGTTCCAAAAGCAGTCTTAATGAAATCTAGCCTTAAAACACTTAATACTGCTAGGCAAAACTCTTCAAGAGCAGCAGTATCAGTTAATACTGCCAGACCAATTAATACTGCTTACACAAGACCAACAGTGAATTATGCAAGGCCAGCATCAAATGTGTTTAATAGAGCACATTCACATGTTATAAGGCACTTTAATAAGTTTACAACAAATAAGAATAGTAATTTCAATGAAAAAGTTAATACTGTTAAGGGAAATGTTACTACTGTTAGGCCAAAAGCAGCAGTAAGTGATAATAAGGGAAATAAGGCTAATGTTGTTAAGGCCTCAGCATGTTGAGTTTGGAGACCAAAACAAAAAGTTTTAGACCATGTTTCTAGACACAATGGTATATCAATGAACTTTAAAAGATTGACTATATTGATGCACAAGGCAGATCTAAGTCTGTAATGACTTGGGTCCCCAAGAGAGCTTGATTCTCTTACTTTTTGTGCAGGGCAATCCACAACTAGAGTTGCAGCAAAAAAGAGTCATTGACAGTGGATGCTCTAGGCACATGACTGGAAACAAGTCCTACCTCTCAAATTATGAAAAAATTGATGGTGGATTTGTTGCCTTTGGAGGTAGTACCAAATGAGGGAAAATTACTAGGAAAGGTAAAATCAATACAGGTAAATTAGATTTTGAAGATATGTACTTTGTTAAAGAACTTAAGTTTAACCTTTTTAGTGTCTCACAAATGTGTGACAAGAAGAACAGTGTCCTTTTTACTGACACTAAATGTGTTGTTTTGTCTCCTGACTTTAAGCTACTTGAGAAAGTCAAGTCCTTGCTTAGGGGGGGGGGGGGGGGGGAGTTCCCAAGAAAAAACAAACATGTACAATGTGACATTAAAGAAGTTGTTCCTTCAGTAGTTCTAACTTGTCTCTTTTCAAAGGCACATTATAGTGCGAGAGAGCGAGAGTGATGAGCGTACCTCTTATATTGGCATAGGAGGCTTGGCAATATAATTAAAAACTATGGAACAAATTGTAAGGGAAATCTTGTAAGAGGTTTACTTTTAAATTTTTTTAAAATAATCACGCATGTGCTGCTTGTCAGAAGGGAAAGCAACATAAAGCCTATTGTAAGACCAAGACTGTAAGCTCAATCAACCAACCTTTACAAATGTCGCACATGGATTTGTTTGATTCAACTTTTGTAAAGAGTATAATGAAAAAGATGTACTGCCTAGTTGTCACAGATGACTATAGTAGATTTAGTTGGGTTTTCTTTTTAGCAACTAAGGATGAGACCAGTGGAATCCTTAAAGCTTTTATAACAGGAATAGAAAACCTAATAGATCACAAAGTTAAGATAATTAGATGTTACAATGGAACTGAATTTAAGAATAAGGAAATGAATCAGTTCTGTGAGATGAAAGGGATTAAGAGAGAATTTAGTGTTGCTAGGACTCCACAACAAAATGGAGTAGCTGAAAGGAAAAATAGAACACTAATTGAGGCTGCTAGAACTATGCTAGCTGTTTCAAAGTTACATACTACCTTTTGGGCTGAAGCAGTTAATACTGCTTGTTATGTAAAAAATAGGGTATTAGTAATTAAGCCTCACAACAAGACCCCTTATGAACTTTTTCATGGTAGAACACCAAGTTTAAGTGTTGGGAATTAGAGGCTTCTACAACTTAATGCTGCTAGTTCAAGTTTGTGCTGCTACTGAAGATTAGAGAAAACAGTCTAAGTTATTAGTACTGTTAGTTTAATAGTTAGTGCTGCCAGTACAAAGTGTTAGTACTGTCAGTTTATTAGTACTGTTAGTTTATTAGTACTGTTAGTTATAATAGTTAGTACTGGTAAAGTGATATGCATGAGATATATTAGGAATAGATATGCATTGATTAGTATACGCGTTTGTAAGCCCATTAGAGTTTCCTTGGTGTATAAAAGGAATCCTACGGCATAGATCTACATATAAGTTTTATATAGTTTTCATAGCAAATATAGTTAGTAGCTTCAAGGTTATTTTGTAACCCTATCACTATTCAGAGTGATCGTTTTATATTGAGGCTGAAAGTTTGGTTTACATTTGTGTTCATTTGTTAATCTTCTTATTGCTTAAAGTCTAGATTTCGCATAGACTTTAAGTTATCTTAAAAAGTTTATGTCTTAGTAGTTTTGGATTTATCCAAGGTTACTAACCTTTATACAAGCTAAAGGAGATCAAGATCTATTCAAAAGGGATCAACAAGTGGTACCAGAGCTTGTTGAGAAACTTTGAATAAGAAGAACTTTAAACCCTACTCAAGATCTGGTAGTCAAATAATAGGTTATCAAATGAGATTAGAATCATTAGAAGCTAGGATAGTTGTTCAGGAAAAGAATGAAGCTGTTTATGAAGAAAACATTGAATTTTTAAAGTATGATGTCCAAGTAAAAGATATTTCTATCAAAGACCTTAAAAATCAGTTAGAAGAAGCTTTAAAAGAG
>BQNB010065085.1:0-35069 GCA_026074375.1 Tanacetum coccineum
AGCAACTGGAACTGTCTTCTCAGCCCATTGATACGTGTATAGTGGATTTTGGAGACAATAGTGGATGAGTTCACTGTTAGGTTTGGTGTCAATGTATCTCTTGATTCTGGATTTCCACTGAACGTAATTACCCGGTGCTAACATTGGTGGACGATCTTTGCTACCCGATTCCATGATAGCATTATAAAGAGCATTCAATGATTGAGTTTGCAAATTGATATTTGAATTTGACATTTTGATGAAGTTGTGAATAGATATCGGATCTTAAGTGTTATGAAGTGTTGATTGTATTGTGGAGTGAGAGAATGCAATTAACTTCACGGGATTTTACAACTCTATGATTAAAACTAAGAAGGAAAAAGTTTACTTGTCGGGATTTTACAAAATCAATAGAAAAACCATGAAATTAAAATTGACATATTTCGCTTGAGGGATTTCATATTTCGCTTGGTTAAGAGTTGCATGTTTCGCTTGAAAAATGAATACTTGTTTCGCTTGAAAAATCAGTACATGTTTCGCTTCAGAAATTGCATATTTCGCTTGACAATTCAAAACATATTTCGCTTGAAAAGTAATCATGCATATTTCGCTTGCCTTCTAACTTATTTCGCTTAACAACTAAACTTGCATATTTCGCTTAACATTCAACATATTTCGCTTCTCATTTTTTTAACATATTTCGCTTCGAGTTAAACATATTCCGCTTGAAATTACACCTGCATGTTTCGCTTGACCTGTCTTACATATTCCGCTTGCAGTCACTTTCGGGTGAAGGACTACAAACACAAACAAACAACTTGTCCTTGTGTTGTGAAGCAGAAAATGTGGATCTTGGTCTCTTGTTTAGAACTGGTTGGGACCACAAATGGATAAGAAGAAAAAAAATCAAATAAGCTACCTCTAAAAGCTCGAAATAAGCTTTTAATAAGCTAGGAATAAGCATGAAATAAGCAACTAGAATTAGGAAAACTATGAAACTAGTTTGAAGTTCAAACAAAAAAGGAACATGACTCTTTTGACTCTTCTAAATCGAACCAAAAATACCACTTCGAGAAGAAAAAGAAGAAAATAAGTCGAATGTAATAAGCTAAAAAAACGATCTTTGAACTTATTAAACAAGAAAATACGCCGAGACTTATGAGCTTTATCGAGGAAAGAGGAAGATCAACAAACCAAAAGCTAAAAACCCTTTTTTCCGTGAGTTTTTGAAACAAAATAAGCCACGAATTTGGCTTATTAAACCACGAATCGAACACTAAACACCCCTTGGCGAGTGATACCACATGTTATCCCTATAATAATCCTTTCACAACTAATAAGAAAACCCGAATAAGCCCTAAATAAGCTCTTATTGAGCCGACAACAAGAAAGAAAAAGAGAGAGAAGAAAAGAGCTTTTAAAGTTAGATTAGAGGGAAAAAGTGGTGGATTACAAGTGAACAAATGTGCAACCAACACCCTCTCCATGTGTGGAGAGGGTTTCTTTTATACCCTTGAGCCATAAGTGGCGTGTGGGCTTATCTACTTGGGTCGGGCTTGGCTAAACTTGGGCTTTAAGCCCGAAACACGAACAATATTAGATTATAATCCAACCCCGTTGAACCCGACTAGCCTATTACTTTACAAGACCCAATTTGACTTTATAAGAACGATAACATTCTTGTTTGACTTAATATAATTAAGGCTAACAACATCATATGATAAATCATATAGTCCTTTCTAGCAGCTGAAGGTCTCCCCCGTACAGTCTCCCACCAATGAATTTTTCCAGGCTCCTTATTAACCTTTTGTTCCTGAGTTGTCGATTAATAACCTGGATCATAGCTCATGCTCTTTCCCTGTCTACATTTCTCCAGACTGTCTGTCACAAGTACTCCATCCAGATTCGCATCAGAATGTCATCAAGAGCAGATCGAACATCGTTGAGTGTACCGTCACTAAACTTGTAGAGTTGATCAATATGCATCAATCTATTCTTCTTGTCTTTATTCTGATATATGAAGCCTTTGGGATTAGAGTATGTTGTATATGGTGTCTTTCGTTTGAGATCTGATCTATACGTATCCAGCTTCGTGAGGTTGAGCTTCTTTTGGTAACTTTTGATACCCAATGCTTCTTGTAAACATTCGCAGTGAAACACCCAAAGCTAGACGTTCCTCAATATTAAGATTTGTCAGCTTGCCTTGAACAAGAAGAAGCAGCATGTCTTCGATGTCTTGAAGGCGAAGTCTGTTGTAATCGCCTTCTTGGAATGTGTACAGCTTGTCGTCATCTCTACGAACAGTGATCCATTCCAAATGTTTGAAATTATGCCATTCGACAATCTTAAGCTTTGTAACAGCAAGGATTCTGTGTCTAGAGTAGACATCACGAGCAAATTCCCTGTTGACTGCAAATCCATAGAATTGTTGACGTTTTCGCCCCTAGTGAGAGATGCCTCAGAGTGCATGTTTGTCGTAGACAATCAACACATGACTCCACATGGTGTTTGGGACCAAGTCTTCAATCCATTTGATGTGTCTATAATCTGCATCCTTTATCTTCGTCACTGAAGTTGCATAAGTTTGGCTTGAGACACCACCACTTAAAGACGCAAGGTCGTTGTTGATGATGTGATCAAATGGTATTACTCGACGACCTCGTGAATTAGGTATCAATGGTAAGGGCTTGCGCAGATCATGTGGATATTGATGTCCTTCGGGGTTGATCCAGTCTAGTTGATCAGTAGTTGCTTTGCAGACTTCTTCAAGGAAATATTCAAGTTCCACCAGACTCTTGCACGACCCTTTCATTAACTCAAATGTTGGACCGATAAATAATTCTGGAGTCAGAGTATCAACTTTGAGCCGATTCAACACGAATGCTGAGAAGTCTAGAGGAGTGTCCATCAGTTCATTAAATGACTCACGAGGATCTTCATTCCGAGCTAAAGTGCTTATCCAAGGTTGAACTGGTCCATGTTTATCGAGCAAAGTCTTGTTCCAATCACGGTCAGGAGTTGGAGGTTTTGTTGGTTTTTGAAACCAATTAAGATGCTGGGTGGTCTCATCAACATGTTGATCTTCAGTAAATACTGTATCGAAATCCTGATGTGCGGGTTCTTCTAAGTCTTCGTCAACGTGTATTGGTTCCTCTGCTTGACCAGACATGCCAGTAGACTTTTGATGAGATTTGGACCCTTCATTAGACTTGCCAGTTGACTTGGAAGTCTTCTCCTTTGGTATACTAGTTGACTCAGGTTCTTTTCTAGCTCTTCTTTTTTTGGACCCCCGGTTTGATCCAGCGGAGGGTTCTTCATCTTCATCCTCGTCATCTCGGCGTATTTTAAACGTGACAGTATCTCCATATGTTTCAAGGATGTCTTTGTCAGTTTCATAAGCGTCAACAAATGCTTTATAGAGAGTCTTCTGCTGAATTGGTATGTCAATTGATTTGTTATTCTCTATTTTATCAATGAGAATCTTCTTCAGCTCGAGTTCAGATAGGTTAGCTGCTACAGCATGGGATGTCTTAGCTTCATTGGATGAACAAATCAGAACTTTAGCTTCAAGTTGGTTATTTACGAACTTCTCAATTTTCAGCAAAATTTTAGTGACTTGCTCTTTGATGATTTTCCTTATATTTTCACTTTGACTTGCTCTTTGATGATTTTCCTTATATTTTCATCAATTTTATTGATGAAGTCTTCATTGTCAAAGTGAGCTTCGCTTCAAAGTCTGTCTGGTTGTAGTTGCACAGCTGTTTTTACGGCTTCATTCATCTTGTTGGCAAGTTACGTATCAACAATATCGGGAATTTATGAAACAGATTCAGCAAATTGGTTTGTTTGCTTGAATTTCGAGAAGTCGTCTTCTAAAGATTTTACTCTATCTTGAAACTTGAATAAGGAACCAAAGTTTGGAAGATTTTGTAGGGAGGTATGGTATGTGCTTAAATACACATACCTTTTACCTAATAAAACGAGCTAAAAAGACCAATAATGACCAATAAATACAGAAAAAATGCATTGTATTATGAATTGTGTCTTGTAGGTAACAGATATTGCACAAAAGGATAAAAATGAAGCAAAATGGACAAAATCAAGCACGGGAATGGAATAAGTACGAGAAATCGAGACCGAAGGTGTGCACATCCTTAACAGGCCAACTCGTACCCATTTTATTGGGCCGGGTCAGCCCATTAGCCTATAAACCTAAGGCTTAAACCCATTTATAATTCATTATCCATTAACCTTTATCTATTAATCCTAGCCCAACTGAATAACCAAAAGCCCAAAATCATACAACCTGGTCCAAGTCCTATAAGAACAAGTCAAAATCACTGCATATCCCCTTCACCCTTCCCTCTATTTTCACCCCATACCTCACAGGGTAAATTCACCCAAGTACACGTACCCCCTTCCTTCTAGAAGCATAATTCTGACACTCTGACACCCTTCCTTATCCGAGCTGGCAATCCCCAGCTTTCTCATTGGTGGATAGGACGTGTAATCAATCCAACGGTCAAGATGATTGAAGATAAGAGGCGGTTTGATTCAATGGTCAAGATTAAAGGAGTAAGGAGCGTCCAGAGGGATAGAAGCTTCGCTGCTCTCCTATAAAATGAGGCCTCAACACAAAGTATTATCTATCTAGTGTAGGAATTAGCTTAGTTAGTATTATTAGCTTATTGTAGTCGTTTTTAGATTAATGTTTTAAATTTGATGTATTTTCCTTTATAAAAGTTTGTAATTTACTTGTTTATTAATAAAATTTCAGTTAATGCTCAATTCATGTTTTTACTTATTGCACTATTGGTTTGAATAAGATTAGTTTTAATCTAATAAGCTCTTAATAAGCTCTCAAAATCTACTTAAGCTAGTTTATACTCAGTTAAGCCTCAAAAGCTTAACTGAGTTTTGATAATCACTCAAAACTCACCCCTAAATATAACCTCAGCTTATTTTGGAAGATGAGCCAGATTGGGAAGAGCTTATAGACCTTACTAGCTTGTGAAAACAAGCTAGAGCTTGTAGATTTAAGCTCTAAATGAGCAATTGAGTCCCTGTTTGGCTGGGACAAAGGTACTTGTTTTATTTTCTTATTTTCACTAAAATATTAGCTTATTAATGTTAGCTTGTTGTTTTGCTTATTATTACTTATTTACTGTTTAGATTTGCTTATTATTGCTTATTATCATCTTATATTGCTATTTGTTGCTTATTTGTTGCTTAAATAATCTTTGTTTAATTTTTACTAAAATTCTGTCCAAAAAGCCAAAAATATGTCAGATAGTCTAGCTTATTGATTAATGCTTATATAAGGTTGAAAATTGCTTAAAAGTTCTTAATATACTTGGATCTTAATCTGTTTTAGCTTTTTATAGCTTATATCAAACTGTCCTAAGCTTATTATGGAATTCAAGGTTCTTAAGGGGTGTTTGGCACAAGCAGTTTTAACATGAGTTAAAACTGCTTAAGTGTCTCTTACCTTTTAAGACAACTTGTTAAGCTTTAATCAAGCTTACTAGTCAGTTTATATAAGTTTTTAAAGTCTTTTATTCAGTTTTAAGGTTTTGTCTAAGAGTCCTTTGAATATGTGGTATTATAGTTCAATTAGTAGCTTATATGAGTAGATCCTAATTAGTAGCTTTAAGGTGTCATTTTCATGTTAGATTTTAGTCCTAAATGCAGTAGAATATAAGTTGTTGAGTTTGGAAATTGAAATTTAAGGTTTTGGTGAGAAACTGTCATAGTTTATAAGTTTTAGTTCAAAGTTATAAATCCATTTTTCAATAGCAATTTTAGGTTAGCATAAGTTTGATATAGAGTCTGAGATTAATAACACAAGTAGCTTATACATCAAGCTCAATCTGTTTGAGCTTATTTTTGATTTTAGAACTTATTTTAGTAGCTTAATTTAGGGCTGCATATTGTTCTTTTCAAAATTCAAAATTCCAAAAAAATTAGCATAGTAAAACTCTCACTTTTCCAAGTCCTTTTTTCTAGCTTATTTCTAAACAAAATTTCTTAAATTTAGTTTTTATGTGTTCTTTTGAAGCTAAACTTCATCTGTTTTTAGTCCAAACTTATTTCCATGTGCTTAATAGATCTTAAGATTAGCTCAAAATTAGCCATTTTCCTTTAAATTTAAACTGTTTAAGCCAGCAAGTCTTTTAGCTTTTAAGAGCTTTTCAGCTAATTTTGTCATTTGATTCATATTCACATTTGCTTATTAGGTGTTTATAGTTGTTAGTTTTTAGCTTATTAGTTCTCTATTTGCTTATTTGAGTATCAAAAGGTGTCTCAGTTTAGCATATAAGTATGCAAATTTAAATGGCCATTCTGTCAATTATGTTAAGCTTTTTCCAAGCTTATTTTTGAGTTTTGCTAAAAAGTCATTTATTAAAAGTGCTTATTTTAGTATTATTAAGCTTTTTCAAAAATAAAATTTGCAAAATAATTTTTTTTACAAAAAGGGTGGCCACAAGAGTCCAACCTGTGACCTCCCCTTCATACACTCAACGCCTCAACACAACACACAAACACCATCTGCCCTTGGGTCTTTTTCGAGTATATCATGTAACATTAATTTCTTATAGTCATTTTAGTGTATTGCTTATACGTGCTTATCTGCTTATTTTCTGCTTATTCCTTCAGCAATTTTTCTAGTTTTTATTTTTCTTAGATTCCTCATAGTATAAAGTACTTTTCATAATTTTCCAAATTTATATAGATTCGTTTAGCATTTTTAATTAATTTTTTAGATTAAAATCGTTTTAACTCATAATAAATAAAATAAAAATCAAAAAAATATAATTCTTTTTCTGAAAATTATTTTTAGTCATTTAGGATTTATAAAAATTAAATTTGAGTTTGTAGGGTTAAAATTTTTATTATTTGCTTATATGCCGCGTTTTAGAATTCCCGTTAACGTTTTTACTTTAAATCTTTAATTGTCTTATTTGTTTTCCTTTAGTTGTTTTTGTGTTTAATTTTTAGAAGTAGAACAAAATTCAAAATATTTGATATTCAAGCATCAAACAAAATACTTGCGTGGATTTCAAATTCAACTCTTGTCGGGATACGACATCCGGGAGATAAAATATTGTTTGTCCTCAAGCAATTTTCTTATCAAACGGGATACTTACTATACTATAATTAGTTTGAGATATTTAGGATATATATTTAATTATATATAGACTATTTGGATCGAATCAAATTTTTGGCGCCGTTGCCGGGGAAGAGGTGTACGATTTTCGCGAAGTATTTGAAGTTAGTGCCTTGAAGATCCTTCCTCGTGAAGTTTTCGTTTTCTATTTTCTATTTTCTTTTATAAAAAAACATAAAAATACAAAAATATTTTGCTTTCAATTTATTTTTTAAAATACCAAAAAAATTAGAAAACATAAAAATCAACCGTTGTGTCACTAGTGAAAACGGCTCACCTTTAGATTTACAAACTTTAAGAGAGGTTTAAGGAGGGTCGATCCAACGAACTTCGACCCAAAATGAGAAGGTTTTTAAAACGCTTCGCGCTTACCCGCTCCTCCGCTTCTTTGTGTGTTTATCTAGAGAGCTACCGTACATTTGTTCGATTATCGGTTACAAAAATATTTTCGTTCTATCTTATTTTTCCTATCTTGTTTTTAGTGCATGAGCACTCGCTCTAATTTTTCTAATCTATTTTCTCCGCTTCGAGACCCCGAGAGTCTTATTCGACAAAGGAATTTAGGTGAACCGTCATCTCTTTTCGACTTCGAAGAAGTTATGAGCATTCCTCATAATAGCATGGGACCGCCTCCTGCAGGGACCGCTCCTCCTAATAACAATGGTCCACCTTCGATGGTGAGACCTAACGGGCAAGCTCCCCGATCGTTGGAGGAGTTGTGCCAACCGTCTATAGATGGACGGGGCGGACCAATTGCCCCGATTCCAATTCAAGCTATGGATTTTGGTCTTCGTCATCACATGATACAACAAGTTTAAAATACCCAATTTCACAGATTACCGGGCGACGATGCCAATAGACATATTGATAAATTCTTGGAAATTACTCCACATATGAAACAAAATGGGGTCTCCGATGACGCTCTTCGCTTGTCTCTTTTTCCATATTCCTTGACGTATCATGCTATCGCGTGGTATGATCGCCTTCCAAGGAATTCCATTCACTCTTTTGATGATATGATGAGGAAATTTCTCTCAAAATATTTTCCTCCTTCCATTGTAACTAAGTTAAGGAACGAGATCACGAAATTTGAACAAAAACCACACGAATTGTTATTCGAGGCATGGAAGCGTTATAAATTTTCCATTGATCGGTGTTCTAACCATAACATGCTTTTGGTTACACAAATTGATACATTTTACAATGGTTTGACATTAAGTCATCGGGACACCATCAATGCTGCAGCGGGAGGAACTTTTATGCAAAAGACACCGGAAGAATGTTACGAATTGATCGAGAACATGACCGCTCACCACAACCATTGGGACACTTCAGCAACTCGAGATGAGATGTCTAGAAATATCTCTTCTACTTCTACTAACGAGAGTCCCGAAGTTGTTCGATAATTGGAATTAATGAATAAGAATTTTGTAGAAATGATAAGACAAATACAAATGGTCAAATCTGTTGATACGAAATACGAGACTTGTGGTGGTCCTCATTCTTTTACCAAGTGCCTAGCCGTCGGTGGCTACACTCAAGAGGCCATTTATACTACTACGGGTAACTATAACTCGGGGGGTAATTCCTACCAACCGTAATGTGACCGTAATTTGCTAAGCTATCGCTCGAATAATTACCTCGGACCACCCGGTTTTAATCAACCAAATGTGCAAAATAATCAAAACCGATACAATTAAAATCAAAATCAAGGGAATTTTCAAACCCCGACTTATCAAGCTCCGAACAATCAAGGAAGAGGGCAAAATTTCAATCAAGGAAACAACAATTATCAAGCACCGAATTTTCAAGCTCCAAATTACCAAGCTCAAGTTGGACCTTCGAATGAGTTAACGAACTACATGAAGAGTAATGAAGCTATTTTGAGAGGCATGCAAACTCAAATAACTAATATGAAGACGGAATTACAAAACGAGTTCAAATCTTCTCTCGATGCAAGAACCAATAAGATAGAGAATCAAAACAATAAAATGATGACTCAAAACAACGAGCTTAAGAACATGATGGCTAATTTCTTTTAAATGTAACACCAAAATCAAAATCATGGCTAATTTCTTTTAAATGCAACACCAAAATCAAAATCAAAGTACCTCGGGTTCGGGATCACTTCCTAGTAATACCATTGTTAACCCGAGAGGAGATGTGAAAGCAATTACCACCCGAAGTGGTGTTGCTTATGATGGACCTACGATTCCACCTACTCCTTCTCCTCTCCCAAAGGAAGTGGAACGTGAAACCGAGGAGACAAAGGACAAGGTGCAAAATACAAGTTTAAGAAGTACCGCACATGTCCAACCTCCGTTTGTCCAAGACCCGATTCCGGAGCCCGAAGTTGCTCTGAAGCCTAAACCTAAACCGTCAATACCTTATCCTTCGAGGCTTAATGACCAAAAGCTCTGTGAAAAAGCTAATAATCAAATGTTGAAGTTTCTTCAAATCTTTCAAATATTACACTTCGATATTAGCTTCACGGATGCTCTTCTTCATATGCCGAAGTTTGCTTCTACATTTAAGAGTCTTCTAAGTAATAAAGAAAAGTTGTTTGAATTAGCAAAAACTTCGTTAAATTAAAATTGTTCGGTGGTGCTCCTAAAGAAGTTGCCCAAAAAACTTGGAGACCCCGGTAAGTTTCTAATCCCGTATGATTTTCTGGAGCTAGATGAGTGCTTAGCCTTGGCCGATCTTGGCGCTAGTATTAATCTAATGCCTCTTTCCGTATTGAAGCAGCTTTCGCTCCCGGAACTCACTTCGACCCGCATGACACTCGAACTCGCAGACCGATCGACCGTTCACCCAAAAGGAGTTGCTGAAGATGTTTTTATAAAAGTAGGAAAGTTTTATTTTCCGACTGGCTTTGTTGTAGTAGATTACGATGTTGATCCTCGGGTTCCCCTCATCCTCGGGAGACCTTTCTTGAGGACGGCAAGAGCTTTAATCGATGTTTATGGTGAAGAATTAACTCTACGAGTCGATGATGATGCCATTACGTTTAAATTCGGGCAAACTTTGAGAGACTCCCGTAGTTACGAAACAATGTTCGCAGGTAAAGAGACTAAAGAAACAAGAACAGAAACAGGTAGAGAGGGATAGGATCTCTAGTCCGGTAAACTTGTAGTGGATGAACTTAATTAAGTAAATGTCATAGACGTTTCTTATGAGGAGTATGCTCAAGAAGTGCTCGGATTTTTGGATAGTTCGTCAAGTGGCAATCCTACTCCTTCGGATCCTATCATCGCTTCTTCTTCCCCCTCGTTCACTCCTTTTGAAGGAGGAGATTTCATTTTGGAAGAAATTGAGACTTTTCTACATACCCTAAAAGAGCTTTCTAATTTAGATGATGATTATTACGACACGGAGGGAGACATTCTTTACCTTGAAAAATTGTTAAATGAAGACCCGTCTCCGACTCTCCCTCCGATGAAGAATGACAACCTTAAGCAAGTTGATGTTACTTTAACAAAGCCTTCAATCGAAGAACCACCGGAACTTGAGCTTAAGGATTTACCGTCACATTTAGAATATGCATTTTTAGAAGGAACCGATAAATTACCCGTCATAATTTTAAAGAATTAAAAGAAGACTAAAAAGCCGCCCTTTTAAAAGTTCTTAAGTCACACAAACGGGCCATCACATGGAAGATTTTTGACATTAAGGGTATCGACCCTAGTTTTTGTACTCACAAGATCTTAATGGAAGACGACTTTAAACCAGCGGTTCAACATCAAAGAAGGGTGAATCCAAAAATTCATGAGGTTATCAAAAAGGAAGTTATCAAACTCCTTGATGCCGGATTGATTTACCCTATCTCTGATAGTCCGTGGGTGAGCCCCGTTCATTGTGTGCCTAAAAAGGGTGGCATAACCGTAATTGAAAACGAAGACAATGAGTTAATACCCACTAGGTTAGTTATGGGGTGGCGAGTTTGTATTGATTATCGAAAGCTTAATGATGCCACTCGTAAAGATCATTTCCCATTGCCTTTTTTGGATCAAATGCTAGAACGTTTAGCGAGAAATGAATACTATTGTTTTCTAGATGGTTTTCCGGATATTTTCAAATACCTATTGACCCGAAAGACCAAGAGAAAACCACCTTCACTTACCCTTATGGGACGTTTGCCTACCGACGTATGCCATTTGGTTTATGTAATGCTCCGGGAACGTTCCAGAGGTGCATGATGGCCATTTTCCATGACATGATCGAGGAAACAATGGAGGTCTTTATGGATGATTTCTCGGTCTTCGGAGATTCTTTCTCGTCTTGCCTCTCCAATTTAGACAAAATGCTAAAACGGTGCGAAGAAACTAACTTAGTTCCAAATTGGGAGAAGTGACATTTCATGGTTAAAGAGGGCATTGTCCTTGGCCATAAGATTTCAAAGTCTGGGATTGAGGTCGACCGAGCTAAAGTTGATGTTATAGCTAAACTCCCTCATCCGAACTCCGTTAAAGGTGTTTGAAGTTTTTTAGGGCACACCGGTTTCTATCGTCGCTTTATCTAAGATTTTTCTAAAATCGCCCGGTCGATGACCCATCTTCTTGAAAAAGAAACTCCATTTGTTTTCTCGAAAGAATGTATTGAAGCGTTTAATATACTTAAGAAAAAATTAACCGAAGCCCCAATTTTAGTTGCCCCCGATTGGGACCTACCATTTGAAATTATGTGTGACGCTAGTGATTATGAGGTAGGTACGGTCTTGGGGCAACGTAAGACCAAACATTTTCAGCCTATACACTATGCAAGTAAAACCATGACGGATGCTCAAGCACATTACACTACAACGGAAAAAGAGTTATTAGCCGTGGTGTATGCTTTTGAGAAATTTCGGCCTTACTTAGTCTTATCAAAAACCATAGTGTATACGGACCATTTAGCTCTTAAGTATCTTCTTGCTAAGCAAGATGCTAAGCCGAGATTGCTTCGGTGGATTCTCCTACTCCAAGAATTTGATGTCATTATTCGTGATAAAAAAGGAGCGGAGAATCTCGCGGCCGACCATTTGTTTAGATTAGAGAACCCTCATGAAGGTGCTCTCGAGAAAAAGGAAATTAATGAAACTTTTCCTCTCGAGACCCTTGGAATAATATCTTCTCATAATGATTCAAGTACCACATGGTTTGCCGACATTGCAAATTACCATGCGAGCAATTTTGTAGTAAAAGAGATGTCGTCCCAACAAAAGAAAAAATTCTTTAAGGACGTTAAGCACTATTTTTGGGACGACCCCTACTTGTTTAAGATTTGTGCGGATCAAGTGATTAGACGATGTGTTCACGGCCAAGAAGTCGTTGATATCCTCACGGCTTGCCATAATGGACCCACCGGGGGACATCATGGTGCGAACTACACCGCTAAGAAAGTCTTCGATTTCGGTTTCTATTGGCCGACAATTTACCGCGATGCCCATGACATGGTAAAATCATGTGACTCATGTCAACATCAAGGCAAAATCTCACAAAAAGATGAAATGCCTCAGAATGCAATTCAAGTTTGCAAGATCTTTGACGTGTGGGGCATCGACTTTATGGGCCTGTTTCTGTCTTCTCGAGGAAACAAATACATTCTCGTAGCCGTTGACTATTTGTATAAATGGGTTGAAGCAAAAGCGCTCCCCACTAATGATGCCCGAGTTGTTGTAAAATTCTTGAAATCTCTTTTTGCCCGATTTGGAACTCCTCGTGCTATAATCAGTGATCACGGTACTCATTTTTGTAATGACCAATTTTCAAAGGTCATGCTTAAATACGGAGTTACTCACCGTCTCTCCACCGCGTATCACCCATAAACAAGTAGGCAAGTTGAGGTTTCAAATCGTGGTTTGAAACGTATTTTAGAAAGGACCATAGGTGAAAACCGTGCTTCATGGTCCGATAAGTTAGATGATGCATTATGGGCCTTCCGTACCGCCTTTAAAACACCCATGGGGTGCACTCCTTATAAGCTCGTATACGGAAAGGCTTGCCATCTTCCTATTGAGCTTGAACACAAGGCCTATTGGGCCTTAAAGCATTGTAATTTTGACCTTAAGACCGCGAGTGATCACCGGAAGGTTCAAATAAATGAAATAAATGAACTCCGGGATCAAGCTTACGAGAACTCTTTAATCTACAAAGAGAAAACGAAGAAGATTCATGACTCAAAGATCAAGAACCGCGTTTTCAACGTTGGTGATCGAGTTCTTCTCTTCAATTCTCGATTAAAGATTTTCTCGGGCAAGCTTAAGACCTGCTGGACTAGACCATTAACCGTTACCCAAGTATTCCCTTATGGCACCATCGAGTTATCTCAAACCGACGGGCCAAACTTCAAGGTGAATGATCATAGACTTAAGCATTATTTTGGAGGGGACATACCAACGATGGTTGTCCTGGATCTCTAAACTTTCCTCATGGACCACTAAATTCAGGGATCGAGTCAGGCTCGTAACTCGGTTAACAAAAACAAGAGCTTCGCAAGTGGCAACCCATGCTTATCCTTAGTAGTAGTATATTAGTATAATATTTATCAATAAGTGTGATTTGAGGAGGCTCGCATCTTCCTTTCTCGTGTTTCATGTTTTGTGGTTTATGTCCAGGATTGCCCGGATTTTGAAGACTCTCGTGCTCGTGGTTTTGTCCATCGTCCACTCGATCTTTAATACTTCGCATGCTTATATATGGTAATCCGATATCCTAGATCTTATTGATTTAACGTTTATCTATTAGCATACTTAATAAACGGCTTTAGATTTGCGTAGAGACCCCTTAATATTTGGATTATGCCTTGAAATTAGTATGGGGGTGACAGTCTCACATTGAGGACAATGTGTAGTTCTAGTATGAGGGGGGGATCTTTTGATTTGATCTTACTTTCATTTGCCTTGTCTTCACGTAACCCTGTTTTTCCACCAAAAATAGCAAAAATATGCCAAAATTAATTTTTTTTTCAAAAATAGAATAAGTGTTTTGACACAAGTTTTGTCTTTTTAAGGAATAAATTTTGACTTGATCGAGCATGTTGCGCTCTAGCTTGCCCCTTAACTTATATAAATTTAAGCTTTTGCTAGTCTTTTATACCAGAAGCTTTAAAACGCGAATTCTAGCTTATAAAGAGCCAAGAGTTTGCAAGTTTCCATGATAGACTTTAAATATGTAAAGCTTGTTTTATTAAACTAAGCATTCGCGGATCTTTTTATTAAAGATTTTAAATTTGCAAAGAACGAGAAATGATATAGTTTTATATAAGTTAGATGCTAAAACATAGAGTAGTTGGATCTCTTTAAGGCTCATAAAGGTTAATTGTGACTTTTTGCTCCCATTAGCTTAATAAACTTTATATAATTATTGAATAAATAAAGTTACTTTAGGTTTTTGCGATTCTTAGTTTAAATCACTTCGTAGAGATTCCTTCTGGTGAAAGTAAAGTACACATCGAGGTTTTGTTAGTGTTGTGGGGAAATAGACTCCTGGACCATGGTCGGCTCGCATACCGATGTGGCAGTTGTTAAAAGACCGCAGGACTTGAAATTTGGCTAATGATAATAAGTTATGTAATAAACCGAAGCCAAAATAAGACCACTACCTCTTTCCGGCTCAGAACCGATGTGGTAGTCGTTTAAAGGGTGGATGTAATAATAATAATAAAACTGTGGGCTGATAAAAGTTTACTGCATCTTGCCGGCTCACAACCGATGTTGCGGTCTTCTAAATAAGGCACATAGTAATAATCCGATACTGATAAAAGTTTGTTGCATCTTGCCGGCTCACAACCGATGTTGCAGCCTTCTAAAAGGTCGAGGAAATTACCGAGGTTGAAATATGTTTGCTGCATCTTTCCGGCTCACAACCGATGTTGCAGCCTTCTAAAGGACCGAGGTTTAATAATGTTGCAATAATAACAATAATAAAGCCAAATTTCGACTCCGGGGTTATCTAAAAAGGATAACCCCTAAATCGTGCGAAATTAGAACCTTAATATGGACCTTATTATCACCATATCGTCTCTTTAGGAAAGGATTTCAAACTAATCGTGGTCTAAACCGGGTTTACTTTATGTGAATAAGACATTAATTTATTTGTCACAAATAATAATAATAAAATCTTTAGAGGATTTAGGAATGAGGGAGCAGATAGTAGCTATGCATTCACAATTAGTATTTATAAGTAGTGTTAGCATCTTAACTTGTATTTAACAATGATTTCATTTTTTTAAGCTTGGTTTGGGGCAGGTGAAAAATCAAGGACGATGAATTTATCCTTTTAGTGTTTCTTGTTCCGTGAAGTTATGAAATGTACGAATAATAATAAATGCATAAAAATGGTAAAACGGGGAGCTTTTCAAAACTAGTGATTTCTTAATCCCCTTAGATGAACACTTAGCTACTTTTCTAAGTGATTAGTCTGTGGGGGGGGGGGGTTAAAATTTTTGGTTTTCTAAGTTTGTATTTATGACATTGCGTGAGGACACGACAATAGCTTAGTCTGGGGGATTTTGGTATGTGCTTAAATACACATACCTTTTACCTAATAAAACGAGCTAAAAAGACCAATAATGACCAATAAATACAGAAAAATGCATTGTATTCATTTGTATTATGAATTGTGTCTTGCAGGTAACGGATATTGCACAAAAGGACAAAAAACGAAGCAAAACAGACAAAACCGAGCACGGGAATGGAAAGAGTACAAGAAATCAAAGCCGAAGGCGAATTTATCTTAAAGACTTAACCAAACCCAATCCAGTTAATCCTTTAACCCTAAAACTATTACAAAATTAGTCCTTGGGGACTAACACCATCAATCCAAACCAATTTCACCGTTAGTCCTTTTTAATTACACCATTAGTCCTTATCAAACATAACTACCATTAACCTTAAACTCCCGTTAACCCTATAACCCTTACTCTGGCCCAACCCAAAACCATAAGCCCATTCACCAATACCCGTTACCCAGGTCAACCCTTATAACTCACCCAAGTCAAATTTACTGTGGATCACCTCCTCCCTCCCAAATTACCCTGCGTGTGTACGATGGTACCATGCTTCTTCTCACACATACCCGCTTATGCTTCTAGAAGATCATCAGACATGCCTGACACAATACTAGTACACACTGGCAATCCCTAGCATTATGATTGGCTATTGAGGCGTGGCACTCAATCTAACGGTCAAGATTGGATGATTAGAGGCAGTTATGATTGGATGGCTATGATTGGAGGATAGGGGAGCGTCCTAGAGGTTAGAAGGTTCTTCTCACTCCTATAAAAAGAGGGCATCACACACATAAATGATCATCTAGTGTAGGAATTAGCTTAATTAGTATTTTAGCTTATTGTAGTCGTTTTTAGCTTAATGTTTTAATTTTAATGTATTTTCCTTTATAAAGGTTTGTAATTCATTTGTTTATCAATAAAATTTCAGTTAATGCTCAATTCATGTTTTTTACTTATCGCACTATTGGTTTGAATAAGATCAGTTTTAATCTAATAAGCTCTTAATAAGCTCTCAAATCCTACTTAAGCTAGTTTATACTCAGTTAAGCCTTCAAAGTTTAACTGAGTTTGTTTCACTAAAAAATCCACCCCAAATTTACCTCAGCTTGTTTTATAGATGATAAGCCAGTTTGGGAAGGGCTTATAGACACCACCAACTTATCTATGATAAGATGGAGCTTGAAGATCTAGCTTATTAAAGCTTATTTGATCTCTGTTTAGCTGGGATCAAGGTACACTTGCTATTTCTTCTTATTTTAGCTTAAATTCTAATTAGCTTATTCCTGCTTGTATTTCTGATTATTGCTTGCTTATTCCTTGTGCTTACTTAGTTCTAATATTGCTTAATATGTTAGTTTATGGTTTTGATTTAGTTTAATTAAAGCTATTTGTGATTCTGTCTCTTTACTTAGTTAAAACTGCTTATTATAATGGCTTATATGTGGTTGCTTAATTTTTCTTCCTTTGAGCTTAAATGTCATCTATTATCATTAAGTGTTATCTGTTTTCAATAATTCATGACTAATAAAGACTTTTGTAGAGTAAAAATTGAAAAACAATTTTAAAAGGGTGTTTGGATCAAGCAGTACTAACTTAAGTTAGTACTGTTGGACCACTTTTGTCACTTAAATCATTTTCAACAAGCCTAATTTGAGTCTTAAAGTTAGTTTAATTTAGCTTTTAAAGTCTAAAATTTAAGTTTTAGGTTTGTTTCATTCATAATTTGAATCTGTGAGTCTTAGGATTGTCATATCAGCTTATTTGGTTGGATTTTGTTTAAGTGTTGTTTGATGTCAATTCCAAACTTGTTTTAAGTCTAAAAATGCAGTAGAATTGAATTAGATAAGTGTGCAATTGTCATTTTGAGTCTAGTCTAAAACTGTCTAAGTGTCTTATCTTTATTTTCATAGTTTTAAAAAAATTAAGTTTTCATTAGTCAATTTAGGTAAGATAAAATTAGTTTTCTAGTCTACTTTTCATAATATAAGCTAATTAGACATCAAATTTCATCTGTTTTTACTTTTTAAGTTTTTATATTAGCTTTTACTTGCTTAAAACTAGGGATGCATCTTACATCTCTTAAACATCAAAAATAAAAAAAAATAAGTTTATTTAAAACTGTCAGTTTTTAAGTTCTCTTTTTAGCTTATTTCTAAGTCATTTTTCCTAAAATTTGTTTCAATGAGTTCTTTGGAGGCCAATCTCCATCTGTTTTAGGTCTACACGTTATTACAAGTGCTTATTCAGTCTAAATTTTAAGATAAAAGTTAGTCATCTGCCCTTTGAATCTGTTTGTTTAAGCCATTTTTCCTTTAAGCTTTTAAAAGTTTTTTTAGCCAGCTTTGTTAGCTCCTTTGTCACATTAGCTTATTAGGTCTTAGTAGTTGTTAGTTTTCAGCTTATTTGACTTAAAGTAGCTTATTGACTCTCAAAATTTGCAAATAGTTTAGTTTATAAGTGTCATAGTTAAAGTTAGCTTATCTATCAACTTTAAGCTAGTTTTTTCTAGCTTATATGTGAGTTTTGGAAAAAGTGTCTTTTATAAAGTTTGCTTATTCTAGTTGTTCTTTAAAAGTTTTAAAAAGAAAAAAATGTTTCATCAAAAAGAGAGGTCACATGGGTCGAACCTGTGACCTCCCCCTTAGCACATACACGTCTCAACACCACACACACTTAACCATCTGCCCTTGGGTCTTTTTCGAGTATATCATGCAACATTAATTTCTTATAGTCATTTTAGTGTATTGCTTATACGTGCTTATCTTCTTATTTTCTGCTTATTCCTTCAACAATTTTTCTAGTTTTTATTTTTCTTAGATTCCTCATAGTATAAAGTACTTTTCATCATTTTTCCAAATTTTTATAGATTCGTTTAGTATTTTTAATTAATTTTTTAGATTCAAATCGTTTTTAATTCATAATAAATAAAATAAAAATCAAAAAAATATAATTCTTTTTCTGAAAATTATTTTTAGTCATTTAGGATTTATAAAAATTAAATTTGAGTTTGTAGGGTTAAAATTTGTATTATTTGCTTATATGTCGCGTTTTAGAATTCCCGTTAACGTTTTTACTTTAAATCTTTAATAGCCTTATTTGTTTGCCTTTAGTTGCTTTTGTGTTTAGTTTTTAGAAGTAGAATCAAAATTCAAAATATTTGATATTCAAGCATCAAACGAAATACTTTCGTGGATTTCAAATTCACCTCTTGTCGGGATACGACATCCGGGAGATAAAATTTTGTTTGTCCTCAAGCAATTTTCTTATCAAACTGGATACTTAATATACTATAATTAGTTTGAGATATTTAGGATATATATTTAATTATATATAGACTATTTGGATCGAATCAATTCGTCTAACAATGAAACAATTGAACAAAGAAATAAAACCGGCAAATTATACTAAGATTAATCATCTTTCGGGGGTTTTTGTTTCTCAAACGGCCAAGTCACGTGAAGAGTCGTATTTTTCAAATACTTCCAAAACGGCCAATGTTTCTAAACCAATTTCAATACCAAATGAAGAGCTTTCGGATGATACTACACCAAGTGTTGCATGAAAATTTCTAAATGAGGTAAAAAGCACCATTGTGACTCTTCAACGTGTTGTTAAACAAAAAACGACTTTAGAAATACACAATTGGTCGTCTTCTGCTCACCAAGAGATTCACAAAATTGTAAAAGATGAAATTTTCCCTATCGTAAACCAAGTTGACGCTAGAGTGCAAAATTTCGAAATACAATTTTTGAAAGAAGCAGCCAAATTTGTTCGAGACTTCCAATCTCTTGCAAAAGAAGCTAATGAATCTCTTGCTAAGCACAAGGCATTGGAATTAGAAATTGAGCGTCTCTTGAGAGCAGTTGCCAGTCAGGATATTATGTCTATTGTGTAAAATAATTCTGTTGGAAATACATCAAATCTCCAAACTGAGCTTGAACGTACGAAAGAAAGTTTTGAAAATTGTATCATTAAAAAGGAGAATGAATATGCTAAACTTTGGAATGATTGGTACAAAAAGTGTGAAGAATGCAAATATGACAAAATTTCGTACGATAAAGCTTAGAATGACATGCAACAAAAGATCGAATGGTTGCAAGCTCAGTTGGGAGATTGAAAGGGTAAAAGTAAGGATACTCCATGTGTATCAAATACCTTTGATCCTTTGTCTCAGAAACTAGAGAATGAGAACGTAGAATTAGAGTTTCAGGTTTTGAATTATGCTAAAGAAAATGCTCATCTTAAGACCACGTATAAGAACTCGTTTGACTCTATTAAAGTGACACGGGCTCAAACCAAAGCTATAATTGACTCTTTATAAGATAAATTACATGACTCGATCTATGAAAATGCTATGTTGAGAGCTCAGTTATTTGATAAGGTTTCTGAACAAAAGGACACCAACAAAGGTACGAGTATGAATACTCAGTTTTCAAAGCAATCAATCTTAGGAAAACCACCTTCTTCTTCTAAACCAAAACTATATTCTGTAACTCCTTTCCCTAAAAAATGGTTGTTCCCAAGGTTGGTAAGTCGAATGCTATGTCAAAACCAGTCACTTCAAACTCGGCACCTTCCTCTCGAGAATCAACTGTTGTGAACAATGAAAGAGTGATTGCTCCAGGAATCTTTAGGATTAATCCTTTTAAAGCTTCTAGGGTAGATAACTTTGTGCCTAAAAAGGTAGGGTCCAAAGAAAGACTTGCTTCACCTAAGCCTAGTACACATAAATCTTGCCTTAGGTGGTCACCAACTGGAAGAATGTTTGACCTTAAAGGAAACATAATTGCTACCAGTGAATCTGTGTGTCAATCTGACTGCTCTAAAGGTGATAATGCATGTACTTCTAACCTCGATGATACATTAGATCGGTTTCAAATTACTAACTTTTTCCTACGGACAGGTAGTCAAAATTTGGTTTGAATACTTGCTAATTCATTGCTTCGAGATAATTAATCGACTGACAAAGAAAATCTTGGAGAGTCACATGAACATGTGACATCTGATGAGCTTTCAACAATGGTTGGTTATTAAATGACAGATAACAGCCCGAACCTCAATGTAAAGGAAAGTGTACGTGTCAGTGCATTTATCCTTGACAACGAAAAGAGAAATCTTTTCAGTCATGAGTATTATACATCAAGACATTTCCAAGTTTTGTAACTATGGTAAATGGCTTGTAATCTATGTCAAGTTATTGCATCCATTCTTCAAATATAAGGTAAGTACGTGTCAGTGTGTTTATCCTTAACAACGAAAAGAGAAATCTTTTCGGTCTTGAGCTACTTTCGAAACATTCAATGTTTGTTAGCTCAATTCAATGGCTTATGTATAATTCAGTACATAACCCGGTCCTCAAAGAAAAAGGGAGCGTACACCTGAGTGCGCTTTACCTTAAAAGGAAGAGAAATCTTTTTGTTTTCACTTCAGTAGATATGATAGTCACGACATCAATGATAGAGTTGGAAAGTCTATTCGGTCATTTGTTCGACGAATTATTCAAATGGAGAAAATCAAGTTGTTTCAAAGACTTCCGCTATTACTACTGCTGATGCATCCGATAAACGTCAATAACAACAAGATTCAACTTCATCTACTTCATCTCTAGCAACAACCATCTCTGATGATGGAAACTTTGACTTGTAAATATTTTTGATCTCTTTTTATTTTGATTTATAAATATTTTGAAAAAGAAAATACAAAAATATAAAACCAAGAAAAAGAAAATACAAAAATATAAAATCTGAAAAACAAAATACAAAATCAGAAAATTTCAAAACTACAAAAATAATCTTCTCCGACATGTCTCTCGACAATCGATAACATTTGTGCATCTATAAATGTTGATAATTTTTAACATCAGGTGAATAAATCGAAGTTCGAGCGAGAGGTTTTTAAATGATTTAAAAACTTGTCACTTTCACTATTTTATCTATGAATTCTGAGTACAATTGTTAGCTTAGGAATAGTCTCCAAAGAATGGAAAAATGTTCATTTTGTACATTTATCCTAAACACCGGGAAGTTTCATCTATCTTGGTCTTTGAGCAAGTTCATTATAAACATTCAATGTTTGATTATATGTTCAAGAGAAGGACTAAGGAAAAAAATTGATGTTAAATAAGATATATCTAACATATTCTTCCTGTTGTGCACTATCTTTTCAAGATATTTTCAAAAAGAAAATTTCAAAATCTTTCAAATTTGTGCTGTGCTCAACAATCTCCCCACTCCAAGTTTTTCACTCCCAATATTCTATAAATTAGGGGGTAATTATTTGATTCTTTCTGCATGCACTCTTTTCTCCACTAAGACTTAGCTTAGGATAAAGTGAAATTCCGGAATTAATAGTTTTTAATTTCACTAATGTCAAAAATGTAAAAACTCATATGCATTTTTGAGGGGGAGATTAGGTGATTTAATGTGCATCAATACAAAAATTAATAACGGATACGTCTTCTTTCTATAAGTGCGTTCCTAAACCTCGCATGTGCAACACTCTTTCATAATATAGTGCATATGTGTAGGGGGAGCTTTTTGGTAACTTTGGAAACACTCAATGTGTCTCAAATGACTTCTCAGACATGTTGAT
Organism: Tanacetum coccineum; assembly: GCA_026074375.1. Taxonomy (NCBI): domain Eukaryota; kingdom Viridiplantae; phylum Streptophyta; class Magnoliopsida; order Asterales; family Asteraceae; genus Tanacetum; species Tanacetum coccineum. The sequence continues at coordinate 22,229 of BQNB010065085.1, forward strand.
TGATTTTTTATCAAATGATTTCTCAGACACGTTGATTGATTTTTTATCAAATGGTTTTATGGATCTTCATGGCAATACCCCAAAGACCGACCAACTGTTGTTTCTCAAGGAGTTATAAGGCGGTTAAGGTTAGGTATATTCGTTCCATGATCCAGCCAGAACCGGAGGGATCTACCCAGGAACACTCCATTAGATAGAGTAGAAGTCCTAGGTATGATTGAAAAAAGGAGTAAAGTGAGAATAAGGGAATAGTGCCGACTGAGATGGAGCTAGTGCTGGAACAAACCCAACAAGGTACTAGTCATGAAGTCTCGGTAAGCACTGAAGGGGTTGAAGAATGAAAAAGAATTGTAAGGATAAAGGGTGAAAAGAAAGAAGCCCTCCATACAACCCTAGGCAGAAACCGGGTCAATACATAATCTATCGGTAATCACAAAGATGATTCTGATATTGAAGACTGACATCATGGACCCAGTGATGCAATGCACAACCCTCCCTAGCCACTCAGAATCTCTCAAAAGATTTTTGTTTCATTTCTCACGGAGATCAACACGTTTCTATCGGCTTTCTCATTCCGAGATCGTTGATATTGAAAAGGTGGCAGTCCGCTCCAGCCTCCGATTACCAAATAACAAATGTGCACTTATAGAGTCTAGAGCCAACGAGATCCATCAAAAATCTCACTAGGACACAAATTCCAATATACAAAATGTCGTACATCATTATACAACATTTGGTATCAATAAGTCCTACGCATTATCCTTGTGATAATTGCCAGAACATCAGAGTGATACTCTTTAGTATTCACAGTGACGATGGAAATCCTTCTTGAGCCAACATCAAACAAGCTCTTGGTAGGTGACTTGCGAGATTCTAAATGAATCAAGCTTGTGTCAACTGGATATCGATTTTGGTCCAGTATATGAATTGACGACTCAATCAGAAAGATAGTAACTATCTGATTCACTCTTACCGTGTTGTCTGCTTTGAGATGTTCCGGTAATGAGAACAAGCAAGTACGGTGAATCTAATGCAATCGCGTTAGAGGATCTAATACTTTAAGATAGAAACCCTGTCAAGGAGGTTCTTCTAAATTTAACCTACCTGATCACAGGTACAGTATTTATACTGCAAAACGGTCCTCACAGAACCAGAGGTTAATGTTACCGAACTCAAGATGAATGACAAAGCCATATTCGTCTATATCTGCTGTTTATCACTAACTTCAATTTTTAGGTATAAGTGACGGCGTTACAGCCTCATTTCAGCGGAGTCAAGATTCAAGACATCATGCTCAATCACAAAGATATATACATGATGAAAGCTCAAACTATCAAAGTCTTCCGCAATCTCTGATGTACAAGCACTTCCTCAAAATAATATTTTGGACAAGATTGTCGGACAATAACAAAGATATATCTTACAAATAGATCAAGTACTACTCCTACCATGATGTGGTACACGTAATTAAGTTAAAGAAAATGTTGAGGGAGATTGTTCGCAAGCTTTCAAGACCTTGAGCATAAGGGTGGAGACACAAGATCGCAAGGCGACATAAAGATTCAAGGATAAAGATTCAGAGATCTCAGTAGTCAAGACAAATCAAGTCCAAAGACCACGATATCAGTATTTTCTCAAAGAATATCAAGTTAAAGATTAAGATCCAACATCACGAGCATGCAAAAGGATCTTCAAAAGAATTCCTAAGAACACAAGGCTCCAAGACTCAAGACGTCACAAGAAGGATCCATAATTGAATGACCACCCCTTAGGGGGAGATTGTTAGCCGTGTTTTTAGTAAAGTGATGATCATTATTATTCTTGAGCCTTGGATAAGAAAAACATAGTTTACAGGAATTCATTTAAGCTAATTGGGCCTAGGTGACGGGCTTAAGCCCATTTGTATTAAGTTCGGCCTAACATAAAGTCCAAACAAACCATCTAGGGTTTTATCTCTTGTAACTATATAAATCCCTCTCCAAGTGTGGAGAGGGTGTTGCTTCTCATTTCTTTCTAGTGCAAGTAACCATCTTTATTTTTCTCTCTTTGTCTCTCTCTCTCTCTAGTTCTTTCTCTCTTTAAAATCTTCTCTTTTATTTTTGTGTTCATGGTGATGAAATGATAACATATAACAAACAACTTTAACTTTAAGTTCATTTCTGAGAGATCATCAGTGGAAGTGGATGATTGAGTGAAGAGATTGATTTGGTTGGTTTTCATTACTTCGAGCACGGAGGTGTTAAGGCGAGGCTTAACATAATTTGCAATGGCATTTGGGATATGAGTAGGTAGAAGCTTTTTGATTTCTGTTAGAACTTTTGCTTGGACAGCCTTTTCAAATGATTTAGAAACATTAAAATTTGTAAGAGCTTTCAGCTTCTGGTCATATTCTTTGAATTTTTGTACGACTGCCTTCTTGAAGTTAAACTTCCTCATATTATTTTTTGCCTTTTGCATCATCTTTTTTGCTTTGACTTGAAGTAACCTTGGTTGGGGATCTGTTGTTGGATATTGACTTTTCTTTGCTAGTAGAGATGGTATACGATGAGAATTCTTGTCTGGGAACATTTCCTGCATAAAAGTTTTTGTTGCTAGAACATCCACATGTGTACCAAGTGGTACTTCGGATGCACCTGGTATATAGCTTGTTAGCTTAGGATTTCCCTCTGGGTTATGAACCACTGAGGTTGTGTGAACTTCAGTATACACTAGATGACTCATAAAATCTGTCAATTCATTTATAGGTGTTTCGTCTGTCAAGGTCAGAATGAAGTCTAGCAAGGAACTTGTAATCGGCAGAATGAAGTAGGTAGAATTGGGTGTTGTAGTAGACTTGTTACACATGAACACTCCATAACTTGCATCATCATCATTATCTCCTTATGGATTATCATGAGATAAGTCCATATCAGATTCGTCAGCATCATCAGTTTCATTTACACTTTCGTCTGAACTTGAAGAGTAGAGTGTTGCATCACTAGCAGTATCTGATGAAGAATAGTATTTGTTGTGAGCAACGCTCGATCCTTCTCCTGCAACCGGTTGCTTCTTTTTCTTTAAGCTCTTTAGTCTGTTAGCTTTTGATCCTTTTCGTAAGTCTAACAATGACTGAACTGCTGGATCTTCAACTGCGGGACCTTTGAGTTTCTAGCCTCACTCATTGTACATATCTGCAATGGCTTTGTCAGTTTGGCTGTCAGTTGTCAATTGACTCCTTTGACATCGTTGAGAGCGCGGTTCTTAAATACTGATGGATTTTACAAGTTTACCTATAACTGCTTCTTCAACGATAGTAAGAGATCTTGTTTTCCTTGGCACAACATCTTTCTTGAGTTTGTTGGGAACATTTGCTACTTGATCACCATAACACCTAAAACCTTTTCCTCTTCCACTTTTGATTGGAGGTACGTATTGCTCTTCTAGTTCATCAACAATTTTAGCTTTCTCGCTTTCTACTTTCTTAGCCATATAATACTTGTACCCTGCTTTCTTCTTAATTGCATCACTGATCATAGCATCAGGAACTTCCATACCAAACTTGTATTCACCGTTATTTGTGCTTAACAATTTGGTTATGGGATGATCATCTTGTGAACTATGCAACTTAGAGTCTGATCTGCGAGGAATACTCTTGTTGATTAAAAGAAGGTAGTCAATGATAAGCTTGGTGAAGCGGGTGTATAACAGCTTAGACATCTTTGAATGTCTGGATGATCTTTCAACTGTTTGCCATTCAAATTTGTCCCAAATTAATGATGCGAAATCCAAATTGGCAGAGTGAACGATACCCCATAATATCTAAAGTATTAGAAGTCTAACTGTGTCCCAGCTTGAGTCTTTTCCCGTAATACATCTGTTGAGTACACCCAGATTAGCTCTCCATGGTTGATGAAGTCTTATGGTAACCATTTTAGAAACGGCAATAAACTTTGTTTTGGGATCTTCATCATAACCAAGTGTCTTAATGAATTCAAGAATTTGAATTTTCGAGGGAGGTTGGATGTAAATGTTGTTGGGATCAGGTGGAGGTATCTGCAATACAGTTCTGAGTAGTCCAGCTGTGAGAGTGAAAGTGTGATTGTCTAGTTCAAAAGTGAATGTATGGTTGTTTTTGTTGTGATTGATGGTTGTCCAAAACTGGTGTAAGTAGATGATCGGTACGGTTGTAGTTAAGGAAACCGGATTGTATAGCTTGTGGTATCTTAGAATTTCAACAACAAATCTCAGCATGGTATCGGTGATATGTGAATCTAAAGCGACACACTGGTTGTTCTTCTTGATGACAAGTCTGTTAGCACGTGGAACCAACTATTCTTCAGAGATGATTTTAGCTTGAGAATTTGTTCTTGACATGTTGAATTCTGAGAATAAGATTAAAATTTTGATTAGTGTCACATGAATACAAACTTAAAAACATTTATTTCATTTTCTGTTTTTATTCACTATGTCTGTTTTGTATTGACATGCATTTCTTTTTGTCCATACTTATGTCATTTTCTTTCTCATGTGACTTTATTCTTGCTTTTGCTGACACAAGACGTATACTTTTTTCTTTTCACATACAATTTTTAATCTCTCGTTCTGTTTTTAGTTATCCTCTCTTCAAATTAAGTTCTGGGATACTATTTCTACGAGATAAAAGATAGAAGAATGAACGAGAATTTTCAATTTTCTCATGCTTTAAAAGTGTTCATCTTGACCAATCTTTAGAGAAATAACATCATTTGTATAGAAGAAAATTTTTTCAGAACATGATTGTTTCGCATGAGAATGAGTTTTCGTTTTAGTAAAATAACCTTAAGCCCCAAAGATACACTGATTTGCTAAAGGGATACATTATCAGCTTTTAGGTGATAACTAGCCCTAATAGCCATCCTAATTTATCAGTAACTCTAAGTCAAAATATTTCAAAGTATACTCAAAAGAACTTTTGTCTTGGAAATTTAGTTTGCAAAGGCATTGTGTTATTTTGAAAATCAATAGATAATGACGCGTAAAAATCTGTAGCAATAAAGTTTATAAAATCTGGACACATGATAACATTAAATATTTAATACTTTTTAGTGGCAAAATACCCCCTATATTACCTGTAAATGTTTCACTAATACTCGAAAACGAGATATTTTCTATCATTTTATAGTTTTCAGGTGAAATGCAGGAAAATGACAAGAAACAAGGAAAAAGGGCTCAAAGTGTAATTATCTGAAGAATGTTATGGCGTAACACCTAAAATGGTTACACCGTAACATATATTAAGCAAGTACGAAGATCAAGGACAACTTTACGGCGTAACACCATATCTAGTTACGCCGTAACCATGTATTTGGAAGGAAATCTTACCCAAGATAGAGTTACGACGTAACACCCCTTATGGTTACGCCGTAACCATGAAGATCCACAAATATGGAATGAAGATAACGTACATATAGAAATTATTTGAAGGTTACGGCATAATGCAATATCTGGTTACGCCGCAACAATTGCTTATTTATGGAATGCCGTGTAAGAAAGTTACGGCGTAACACTTTTACCAGTTACGCCGTAACATGTTCGATACCTATAAATAGAGGCCTCATTCAAGCTATTCCGACATCACTTCCTCCACAGCCAATTGGAGAGGCGCCAAAGGCTTCCAACCTTCGAAGAATTCCACCTGGAGTCCAAAGGAGATCACACTTTATTTACTTTTTGTATTTAATCGTTTAAATATGAATACTGTAAGAATTATGAGCTTTCAATCTATGATTACTTCTATTTCTTGCTGTGTTTCCATTACCATGAGTGGCTAAGCACTTACAGTGCTGGCATAGTTATGTAGTTACTATTGTTATGATGTTTGTTTCTTGTTAGATTATTGTTTCATTAGATATTCTTTGCTATTGTGTAACCCTGGTTTTGGTAGTACGGGTGGTTTGGACTTTGCTTGCCCCATTATTAGATTATCATGTCAATATGGGATCCATCGGGTACTAGGGAGGATCTATGACTCCATCCCTAGTGTAGGAACTAACCGGTCTCCGCACTTATCACTCAAAATACTTAAAAAGCACAGGAACTCTTTCAGAGGGGGTTAATAATCTGTATAGGTTATTAGATAAGTTTTGGGAATAGTTGGGATTAATCACTGCAACCTGGATATCCTACCTCCTATACAATTTGGACTGAGTCAGAATCGCGGGAAGTATAAGATAGATTAAATATGCCTATTCAAGTATATCGACCTTAGAAACCATTAATGAAAACATAGTTTAACATTGCACAGGAAAACGTTTTCATAACAGTAGTAATGAAGTAACTCGGTTAGCACGTTTTCTCTCCTGATATCTCCAACTCTTTTAATTTTTAGTAATTACTTTTATTGTTATTTATGTCAAATCAATCCAAAAACCATTTTTAAAACGTGACATTTTAAATTAAAACTAATTACAACTTAGCTCTTGGGACGACCTCGGATTTACCATTCTATACTACCTACGATCATGTTCTTAGCCCGTTAGTGCGCTGTTAGGTAGATCGAGTTTTATAAATTTAAAGCTTGATAAATTAATATTTTAAAATAAAGTACGCATCAACACATCATTACTATTATTTTTGGAAAATATCTCGTACGAGATTAAGTGCCTCGGGAATACCACACATAGTACAAGTAATAGTATAGTAATCCACTTCACTAGTGGGGTTAATCCGAAGATCGACCATGAGTATTATAAATAATACCCTAGTGCACTGTGGTGAAATTTATGAGAAATATATCCAATATAACACATTTAATGAGAAACATAATCATATATAACAGATAGAACATGTATTCATACATGTGAACACATAATTAATTTCATATGAAAAGAACTTAATAAGCACGGGATTAAGAAAGTCAAACTTGGTCAACGGTGAAAGTCAATGGTCAACGACACAGTCAAAGTCAACGGTCAAAATCCATAGACGTGGTCAAACTAAGTCAACGGTCTAATCTTCTAAGTTCAAGGTTTTTTTAGATTAATTTTACGAGATATTTTAAAATCGTATAAAATTTACACAATTAATTATATCCGTTTTAATCTTAATTTAAATAATTCGTTCTTTTTCGTGGTTTTGAAAACGTTAATACCTTTTTGAAAAAGTTATTAAGTTTTAAACACTTTAAAATTTGTGAACCTTTTGAATTATTTAAAAACCTTTTCATTTCGATATTTTGAAATTTTGAATCTTTTAGTGTTTTATTGATAAAAGTTGTGAAAAATATATCGTTTTGGTCAAACGCGAGACGAGGGTAAAAAAAAGTCAAACTTGGTCTCGGTCCAATGTGCCTTTAAACAGGATTACAAAATATTAATCGGTGGGCTTGAACATTAGGCCAAACGGTATTGGGCTTGAAACGGGCTAAAAGTCTTATTGGGCTTTAAATGGGCCAAGACAATTTTAGGCTTCAAATAATGGGCTTTTGGTAGGCTTGGAATCGGACCAATGGTTAACGAAACACAAAGGTGTAAATGAACCAAGGTAACCGACCGAGGCGAGGTTTGATTGATCCTTGGTGACCGAGACCAGCGTGGGTCGGTTGGCCTTGACCGACCGACCTAGGTGGGTCGGTTAGACTTGGTCGACCGATCCATGGTGGGTCGGTTGGAGAGGTTCGATCGTTCCATGAGATTAATTCATATTGGCTCGGTTTTGGGCTTCAAGTCTTCATCTTTATGGTCTTTAAGTCTTGAGTATTCCAAATTAAAAGTCTTCACAAACATTTCATCAAACACTTTGTCTTCACCTTTGAAAATCTCTAGTCTTTGTATTTAAGGCTTAAAAATTAAACCTTTTTGTTACCAACTAGCAAAATTAGTGATTACAAGCTAACAACACAACAAATTACATTCAAACAATCAAAACAAACACACCCATAGGGTGGTTCAGTTAGGAGTGACGAACCAAACACCCCTTTTTGATATTCTTTAACAATGATTTATTTAAATTCGAGTTAACACTAGTCTATTAACATCATTATCTACATAAACCCTTAAGAAAAATTAAAATCTAAGCACTTTTAATTTTTATGAACCCTAAAACAAGAAACTTTGATTTTTCAAAATTAGTGATAAGATGAAACAAATCTTGTTAAAAGAATGTTTAGAAGATGATTACAAGTGACTTTCGTGTTTTACCTTTGATCAAAAATGGTCTCTTTGGTTTCTTTGGTGTCTATCCGATCCACACAAGAGAAAGAAAGGGAGGAGAGAAATTTTTTTGGTGAAAATGTGTAAGTGTGTGTGTCTTGGTTCGGTGGGGGTTTATTAAAAGAGAGGGGATTCGAATTTTGACAATATTAGCCCTTAGAGTTTTTAAACTCATTTAAACTAAGCCTAAAGTTTAGGCATGACCCCTAGCACCTTAAATATGAAACTAGTTAACATTTTAGGTCCTAAAGATATATAACTAATTAAAGTTACACTAATCACCCTTAAGTTTTAAACCTAATTTGCAAACATAGTCCGGAGTTAATCTCTTTAACTCCCCCTCAAACGATGACCAATTAATTAAGTTAAGCACTTTTCCAAAATAATTTTCACAATTATTTTTGAAAAATTTAATTTTCTGAAAAATAATTTCTCCCTCTCAAACAAATACCCGTTTTCTATTTAAAGAGCTGTAGAATTTGTTTGAGCGTTTAAAATCTCTGGATCGTTTTTCCCAATACTGATGAATTATTTTTGAACATTTTTAGAAATTTTTATATAAAAGCTCGTTCTCCTCCTCGAACAAAGACCGCAGTCTATTTAAAGATTTCTTGTATTTGTTCGAGCGTTCGATTTTTTTGAAAATCTTTTTCCATTTAAATGACAAAACTAATTCTGATTTTATTTCCAGCATTTTTGAAAAATTAGTTTAACTCGAGCATGTTTGATAAACACATATTGAGGAAAATTGCTCGAATTAAAGAAAATTATTTTTTAAGGACAAAATGCACTATTTGTCGTACATTTTACTTTTTAGAAAGCGCGGGTTGTGTAGCAAAATATACACAAGTCATGTTCTTGAGTTACAAAACTTTGAATGTTTTGAATCTTTAAATTCAAGACCGAAAAGACTTCTCTTTTCGTTGTTAAGTATAACTGCACCGAAGCGTACAATTTCCTTTTCTTTAGGGACCGGGTTGTTATCTGATATTTAATAACAAGCCATAAGAAAATTTGAGATGACATGTTTTAAAATGTTTTAAACTTTCAGTCGAACTTTATCTACAATCCCGTGTCATTATTGAATGACATTTCTAAGGTCGTAGATATTATCGATTCTAAAAGACATGTCGAGAAGATTTTTATGGTTTTTTGAAAATTTTCTGATTGTATATTTTGTTTTTGAAAATTTTATACTTTTGTATTTGGTTTTTGTAAATTTTTGAAAAAATGAAAAATCTTTTTGGTCTTTTTGTTCTTGATTTTTATAAACTAATCTACTTATATCACATAGGATACATGAAGTAGTAATCAGAATTACTCTTCGTCTGACTCTGCAAGACGTTTCAGCTCTTCCAGTGTAATGCTTTGCATACCGAGGCGTTTGATTAGGAATTAGAAGCGTTCTCTCGCGAGTGCTTTAGTGAAGATATCCACCAGTTGATAAGCGATCTTAACAAAGGACAACTCAACAACCCCGTTTTCAACTTGCTCTTTGATAAAGTGGTAGCGAACAACGACGTGTTTCGTCCTGGAGTGTTGCACAGTGTTGCAAGATAAGGTAATGGCGCTCTGGGAGTCCGAGTACAAAGGAATCTTGTTGTAATCAAATCCGTAGTCAGTTAACTGAGACCGCATCTATAGAATCTGTGCACAACAACCGAACAGGGAGATAAATTCAGCTTCGGTTGAAGATATCGCAATACACTTTTGTTTCTTAGACGACCAACTTACAAGCTTTTCTTCTAGAAATTGTGCAGTACCCGATGTACTTTTCATTGAATCTGGGCAACCTGCATGGTCAGCGTCTGCAAAATCTGTTATATTAAAACCGGTGTCCCTCAGATACCACAGACCCATATTAATGGTTCCTTTTAGGTACCAAAAGACCCGTTTTACCGCAATTAAGTGCTTTTCGATAGGCTTTGCCTGGTACCAAGCACACACGCAGACGACAAACACTAGGTCAGGGCGACTGGCTGTGAGGTACATAAGGGATCTGACCATTCCTTGATAATGAGTAGGGTCAACTAGAGTCCCGTTTGGATCCTCATCCAGTTTTGACTGTCTCACCATGGGGATGTCAACAGCATCACATTGGTCCAAACCATACTTTTTGAGCATTTCAAGAGCATATTTAGATTGATTACTGAAGATGCCTCTAGGACTTTGTGAAATTTGGAGTCCTAGAAAAAAATGATATTTGTCCCATCATTGACATCTTAAAACGTTTGCTCATTAATTTTGCAAATTTATCACAAAAGATAGGATTAGTGGAAGCAAAAATTATGTCGTCAACATAAATTTGTACCAGTATGAGATCATTTCCTTCCTTTCGAGTAAACAACGTCGGATCGACTACACCTTTGACAAATTTCTAGCTGAGGAGGAATTTGGAGAGTAGGTTGTACCATGCGCGAGGAGCTTGTTTCAAACCATAAAGTGCTTTCTTTAACCGGAATACATGATTCGGATTATCTTGATTGACAAACCCTTCTGGTTGACTTACGTACACCTCATCTTTCAGAATCCCATTCAGAAATGCCGTCTTTATAACCATTTGAAATACTACCATATTCTTGTGTGCAGCATATGCTAAGAATATTCTGATAGCTTCAATGCGAGCGACAGGTGCAAATGATTCTTCAAAGTCGATCCCCTATTCTTGACGATAACCTTTTGCAATTAACCGAGCCTTATTCTTTAGCACACCAGCATATTCATCAAGTTTCACTTTAAAGATCCACTTTAGACTGATGATCATGGCTTTGTCTGGTCTTGGTACTAACTCCCATACCTTAATCCGCTCAAATTCATGGATTTCCTCTTGCATGGCTTTGATCCAACAAGATTCTTCCATTGCTTCTTTATAATTCTTCGGCTCTTCTTTAGCTAAGAAAGCATGGAAATAACACCATAAAGCATCGGTAGAAAGTTGACGTCGTGTAGAAACACGGTTTGATGGATCGCCGATGATTGTTACTAACGGATGATCTTTTGTCCATTTTTTTTGTAAATTGGAGGTTTTTAGAAAGTGTTCATGTTTGAAGAATCAGCAATCCTTGATGATGACTCAGTTGAGCTGGTGTCTGGAGGAGAAAATTGATTGGTAAATGTGTCACTGTCAAACTCTGCAACTTCTTTATTTGGTTCAACATTAGTAGAATTGAGTGGTGAATTTTTTGCTTTAATGTTTGGTGAAGTACTCGGAGAGGGAGCATCTTTGTCTATAGAAGTAGACGGAGAAGAAGACGCCCCGGCTGTATCTGGTGGAGGTAGAGTTGCAGCGGAAATGGGGTTAGATTCAACACTTAGATTCTTGAAGTATTCATCGAATATTGGTTGAAACAACAATTCCCAGTCATTCTTTGTAGGAGGTTTAGCTGATGTTGACACAGCCTAGTTAAGCACGAGTCCTGAACTAATTTTTCCAGAAGTCAAACCATGAAGATTAGGTCTTGAACCATGTTGTTTAGAAGCCATTTGAGCAAGTTCATCAAATTGTACGTTCATTGTTTCCATTATTTATCTGGTCCTTTTGTTGTAGATCTGGTATGCCTTCTTGGATGGTGAATAGCCGATGAAGATTCCAATATCTGCTTTAGGATGAAGTTTCCCAAGATCCGCAAAATCATTTGTTGGATAACATAGAGCATCAAAAACGTGAAGATACTTAAGTTCTGATTTACGATCTCTGAGCAGTTCATATGGAGTCTTATTGTAACGGGTATGGATAAGGGAGCGGTTTTGAGTATAACATGCAGTAGCTACAGCTTCAGCCCATGGAAATAGTGGAGATTTGGAGAAAATAAGCATTGTCCTTGCAGCCTCTACCAATGTACAGTTACGCCTTTCAACTACACTGTTTAGTTGTGAAGTACGTACAGTGGATGTCATATGAGTAATACCAACATCTTCCGTATAATTTCGTAGAATCTAATTGAGAAACTTGGTGCCGTTGTCGGTACGAAGATATCTTACTGTAGCATTAAGACTGACTTGAGCTTGCTTCAAAATTTTGATTATAATTTCTGGAGCTTCATCTTGAGATCTCAAAAACTTCACCCAAGTGTCACACCCCCAAACGGGACCTGGACGGAATACGTGTCCGGAGGCGTAACGTCATAATATACATCGCATAAAGTATAAAGAACGACCACTAATGGACGTTTTGAAAATCATAACTCATTGTATTTATTAAAAAAAAGGATAAGTACTTATTAAAAATGGATAAGTCTTACAAGATTTGAAATGAAATTTAAAACGTTGCGGAAGCCTAATTAAGTTTTAAAAGACAACGAGTATGAATGATAATAAAGTCTTGAAAGATGATATCATATTGCACGTAGACTCCATATAGCACATCAGAGAAGTCCAAAGCTAAGCACCTGAAAAACATGCTTAAAACGTCAACATAAAGTTGGTGAATTCATAGGTTTAATGTAAACGTAATTAATGTGGACCACAAGTTTCCAAAAAGTATGCGACATTTATAACAGATATAACTTCACATAAAAAGGTATTTTCGTTGCACTAAGCTCATGACACCGAAGCTAATAGGGAGGTAGCATGTACATTGCTATAAATTTGTTTGCCCTTACAGGTGTCCGACCAAAGACCACCTAACCAGTTTCGACATGACATATATCCGTTAGTTCTTGGCAAACTCGAAC
>BQNB010065086.1:3828-20872 GCA_026074375.1 Tanacetum coccineum
AAGATAGTAACTTACCGATTCACTTTTACCATATTGTCTACTTTGAGACGCTCCAGTAATGAGAACGGCTAGTACAACTGCGAAACCCTGTCAAGGAGATTCTTTGAAATTCTACCTGATCACAAGCAATATTTATACTGATCAACGGGGAACTGTGGTTATTACAACCGTATTCGATAAAAGTGAACAAAGACTCTTTCGTCCACATCTGTTGTTTATCACTAATGTAAACCTGCAGGTTCTCCCGATGATGAAGTATACAGTCCCCGAGGAGTCAAAGTCCATGACACATGCTTATTCCCGACCGACATATGTAACAATACTATGAAAGCTCAAGTACATGTTTCAAAAGACTTCCGCTACTCTGATACCGTATGTCTTCCTTGAAATGACAAGGTATTGAAGTTAAAGATTTTCAAGAAAGATGAATTTACAAGCTTTCAAGACAAAGAGAGGAATGAGTATGTTGGTCCAAAAGTCACAAGATCACAAGATGGCAAAGATCACAAGATGGTGAAAAGATATTATGCTTGGTTGATGATTTCAAGAAGCTTAAGAACACATTCAAGTCAAGACAAAGTTACAAAGCTAAAGCCTAACAGTCTAAAGATTACTACATCAAGATTTACAAGATAAAGATCACTGAAAACAAGACTATGAGCAACGATTAAAGACATTCATAGAATGCTAAGTTTAAGTTTTTGTAAAATGGAGTGACCTCCCTTAGGGGGAGATTGTTAGAAATTGAGAAAAGACTCAGTCACTTTCAATATGTAATAGTATAGCTCGTAGCAACAATATTTGGAAACTTACCAAGCTAACAGAGTCAACATAAGTAAGCCTTATGTTGACCGGCCTATGCTAGGTATCAATACCCCTCTCCATGCCTTATAGAGGGTTGGTTGTTCATTTGGTTCTACACATAATACATTTTCCTTTCCTTTCTCTCTCTAAACCCTTTTATTGTTCTGTTGTTAAGTGATTTGATGTATTCTACAGGTACCGCAGAAGGGAATAAGTTGGAACCTCACAAATTTATTCCTATAAATATATGTTGAAAAATCCATACAAATGAAGCTTATGCAGTAATTCAATCATGACTTTGTAAGCATATTCGTAAACCCATATTAAGTAGCTAGAAAAAACTTTTGAACAACGAAACCCCCATGGGTATTATCTTTTATTGATTTACTATTTATAACACATATAGCATAAAACCCTAATAAACCCTAAGCCCACAAACCGGACTTGAACCTACAAAACCATCTAATACTCCCCTGCAATCCGAGAGGCAAAATCACAAAAGCTCGGATTGGATGAGAAAACAAAATAAATATTAAATCAACAACTACTTATTTGATGTAGATGTCCGACAAGATCTTCAAAACAGAAAGTTACGAACTGATAAACCTGGTTAAACAAAAAAAAATATGGGATAACCCAAAGTATCCCTTTTTTTTATAAGCCAAAGTATCCTTATTTTGTTTTCATACGGGATAAACGAAAGTATCCCAGACCATGATAAACCAAAGTATCCTACCGAAGAATAAACCAAGGTATTCTTCACCATGAGATAAGGAAAAAAAATCCAAACAGTGAATGATAACTAGAGTTGATTGGAACAAAATAATCAACTATGTTGAACTAATTATAGTATGTGAAGAATAAATAAAAAACAATTAGGATTTAAGGGTGAGTAGAGGATGGGCATAAAAGAAGAAAAACAAATGGATATGAATGTGGAGAAAAGATTTAACGGGTGGTATAGAGGTGGCGGCTCATGGTGACAGACTACCTTCAAGATCTAACCTGCTCTTGATACCATTTTGAACAATGAAACCCCCGTGAGTATTATCTTTTATTGATTCACTATTTATAACACAAATAGCATAAAACCCTAATAAACCCTAAACCCACAAACCAGACTTGGGCCTACTAAACCATCTAATAAACCCTATCTTTAGTATAGATTAGTCTATTGGGCTCAAGCCCACTTCTAGAATAATCTTTGTACCAATATATATTGTATTACGTTTGTATGAAAGAATAGCATAGATTTACCCACCTTCATGGTACCACAACCTAACCCTAAAAACCGATCCCCAAACCCTACACTACTAGAAAAAATGTCATTAGCAACAATTAGAAGTCGTTGCTAAATTGTGCATTTTGCATCTAATTTAGCAAGAAAAATGTTAAGATAGTTGCAATTTTTTTAGTAACAAAAAAATCAGTTGTTATTTTTTCAAATGATCATAAATATTGGTTGCTAATTTAGCAACGACTAAATAATTTCGTTGCATTCTAAAATTAGCACCCGTCGAATTAACAACTAACACCAAAGATATTCAAAGATAGATCATACTCCGTAGAACATAAACCTTAATCCCCCTCCTACCTTAGAAAATAAAGATCTTGATTAGTCCATTTTATACTATTATAATTATAAATATACACAATCACGGACAAATCCACTGTCGTTTTGATAGTGGATCTCCAATGCTACAGAAATGGGCTCCCATTTTGGGCCAGCCCGATTTTTTTTTAATTATTTTTTTTTTAAATTTGTATGTACAAAATAGGAGGGAAAAAAAATATTACAAAAGTTCCGATTTATTCAGATAAAAAAAATACTCGCGGAAACATCTTCGATACCTAATAACTTTAAAATAATCGATATGGTCACAAACGTACAACTCATTATATTAAAAAAAACCCATATAGCAAAAAAAAACACTTTAAACATGAGGCCCAACACATAAGCCATATAAAAAAAATTATTACTAATATACACATTTGTCGACAAATCCACTGTCGTTTTGCACTGTGGCTGCTACAGTACGCTACAGTGCTACAGTACGGCCAAAAAACTAGCCTAAAATTCGCATAAAATCTGGCCCAAAGTAAAAAAAAAACTAGCCCAAAATTAGCCTAAAATCTGGCCCAAAGTAAAAAAAATACAAAACGGACCCTCAACTTTTAATTATTTACGATTTTCTTACACAAAAAATCCCGTAAAAAATTAACAAAAAAAACCCGTCAAGTTTTTATTGTTCACAACTTTTTTGCATTCATCGGCCCAAAAAAAAAAGATATCGAACCGTCCCAAAAAAAGAAAATATTCGGGAAAAAATTAACCCGTCCCAACGCAAAAAAAAAATTCCCGAATCGTACAAAAAAATGAAATATCCGGGAAAAAATTAGCCAAAAAAATAGCCCAAAAATAGCCTAAAATCTGGCCCAAAGTAAAAAAAAATACAAAACGGACCCTCACCTTTTAACTATTTACGATTTTCTTACACAAAAATTCCCGTAAAAAAATTTACAAAACCGTCCCAAAAAAAGAAAATATTCGGGAAAAAATTAGCCCGTCCCAACGCAAATTTTTTTTCCCCGAATCATACAAAAAAAAATATTAAAAATTAGCCCCGCCATAACGCATCGCCCAAAAAAAAAACCCCGAAACGTAAAAAAAAATTATTCGGGAAAAAATTAGCCCCGCCGCAACGCGCGGGTTCTTTTTGCTTGTTTCTAAACAATAATCCGACACATCCTGTTATACTATAAAATATGGCATTCAAAGATATTCAAAGATAGATGTGGACATGTACCAGAAGGCCTAATTTGGAGCCCCCACAAACCCCATGTGCATGTGAATATGTTCCCATCATGCACCTACACACTCAAGCAATCCACATCAAATTCAATGGTCTCTTGTCCTTGCAATTTTGGGCTACCTTACACTTTGGACCCACAATCATACATCATTCAAAATAATTTATTTTATTTTATTTATATAGCTAACAAATTAAATAAAGAACTGTACCTTCCCTCAAAAATCGCTAGTACAAAATAAGGACAATATGTGCATCAACCAAAATGGCAATTTGATTAAGCCTAACAAATCAAAAGTGACAAATAAGTTGGCTTTAGGGTTGTTTATGTCGTGATTTTGCTATAAAACACGTATTAATAATACTCATGATTAACGAGTCACGAGTGGATACATGTTATGAGATCTGAAATTGAAAGAGACATTTTGGAGATGAGAGATAAGGTCAAAACAAGCATTCGTTAATCGGCACATGACTAAGCAACATTATTAATACGGTTTTTATTTACGTATGACTAAGCAACTTTATTACTGTAATATGGTTTTTATTTACGTTTATATACTTGATATATATGTTAAGGTATAATTAAAATAGAAGTTTTAGACATTAACCTTTTTTTTTTGTTGAAAGACATTAAGCTTAATAGGTAACTAGACGAATACCCGCGCATAGCTTAGACGAATACCCGCGCATAGCTGCGGAAATTCCTAGCGGCAGATAATTAACGATATACATTATTATGGTAAGTGTTTTGTGTAACATTCAAAATAGAACGTGAAAAGATCAAAATATAATTGCAAACGCATGTAACATGAAACAGTAATCAATAAAATCTCGAGGAATTATAGTAACATTATTAAGTTACCTTTCACATGTTTCAATCAAAATAAATTGTTAGTAAAATAAGACTTTCAAAATAATATATGTTTCAATCATAATAAATGCATTTTTACTACTTAATGATCATACCAAATATACCAAAATAAAAAATAAAAAAATAGAAACATAATAAATACAAATTTGTCACACTTTATTACCATTTCAATGAACAAAATTCAACTTACTACCATATCTTTCAATCGTCCAGCTATGTATTTTATTGATTAAATAGTTTCTTAAGATAAATTAAGCTTTTCACTCATTTAATATTTCAAATAATTCAAATTCATATCACACCAAAATTCAAAGTTGATGATCAATATTCAAGATTCTCAAGTTGACTATGACACAATACAATAAATATTCGAGTAGATATTCGAGTAAATAAACACAGTTTTCAATATTTATACAACAAAATGACAACACTTCTAACAAAATATAGACATAATTTAAATGCCAACCAACTACAACATTATTAAGAAAAATTCAACAAATTATAAGAAACAATTAATAACAAAGTTACAACAAATTTAGGTAACAAAATTCATAAATAAAACTTATAAGCAAACAAAACAATTTATTCAAACAAATTTACACAAATAAATTTTTCAGTAAAATTTATACAAAAAAATTAATAACAAATTCTTTAAGAGAACCATAGAGGATTCCGACAATGCAGCGGGTTCAACATAAATGCCGGCAAGACTGTGTCCAAAGATTTCGGTGAGCCAATAATTCCGGCGAGCAAAGATTCTGGCGAGCAAAGATTCCGACGGCACCTGTAAAAAATGTTATAACATAAACATATATAAAGATTTATAAAGAATAAAACCTTTAAAACTTAAAATAAACATAGATCTATAAACAAAACTCAAAAATAATAAAGTTTACAAAATAAACTTTATACAGTAATAAATATTAACAAACTTTAAATATAAAACACACATATTCCGACTAACCTACAACGGCGACAGCAGGTCCAGTGGTGGTGGCAGCCGGCGGTGGTGGGGTGGCAGCCGACGGTGGTGTTGTGTTTTTTTAAGAGAGGGAGAGAGATGGATTGTGGTGTTGTGTGTTTTTTAAAAGAGAGAGAATGAGAAAATGAGATATGAAGATGGGTTTATAATGGACCCAAACAACTTTACTTTTTAACTTTCAATAATTCAACATTTGACCAAATTAACAATCACCATTAATTGTATTAAAAAGTTTCCATAATATGCGTATGCGCACAACTGTTATATGCGTGTATAACTGTTATATGCGCTTGAAACATTAATTGATTAAGAAATTCAGTTTTAAGCATTTGAGGCAAAATGCTTTATATGTAGTATAGATATATAGCTAGGTGTCCCAGAGACGTATAATATGTTATTCGTCTGTCACCTCAGCGTTTAGTAACACTAAAATATCATCCCAACAAAAATACTAATAACATGTTATGGGTTACATAGAAAACCCCAAAAAATACCCACTCACAAAAAAAAGGGCGCATGTGAGAGCCTGGTGAGGTGGCGAATGGCGGAAGGGGCAATGTCCTATGGCGTGCTATTAGTTCCAAAAAACCCCAATAACTAACCATTGGGTTCTCATAACGTGCTCTTTTAATGTAACACATAGGTTTAACTAAGTAGCTGAGATATATCAATGACAACATCTTAATCTCACTAGAATGAGTTATGAAGAGTTAAGATGCAGAGGATCACACCTCTATTTGAAAGTAAAATAATATACTTTCACATAAATAACTAAAAGAGTAAACTCTTTTTGGTCCTTATGGTTTGCCGAGTCTTTCACTTTTGGTCTATTTTTAGAAAAACTTACGGATCTTTTCCAAAGTTCGACGACTCGTTTCACTTTCAGTCCATTTTTTCGTTAACTGTTAGTTTGACCAGTTAAAACATATGAAATGACTAAGGTACCCTCATCTCATTACTTTAAATGACTAAATTGACCTTCTAATTATTATTATTATTATTATTATTATTATTTTATTAGAAGAAATATGATATTTACAAAAAGTTAGTGGAGAGCCGAGATACTAGCTGATCTCTCACTCCTTTAGCTATAGCAAAGCTAATCTTATTAAAAATATAAACAATAGCATGTGCTCCAATGTCTTGAATCACGGAGAACTTTCGAATCCGCTTTAGTAGGGTAACTGAATCATTCTCAAGTTCCCCAAAAGAAGAGAATGAGAAGGGGAGAAACCCATATCCAATTTCTGCACACTTGGCCTCATATTTTACCCGTTTACGTTGTGCAGCCTCGGTCACCGCACGCCCCAGTAAAAAATCAATCATCCCAGTTCGTGTCAATGGTGACGAACCTGTTAGATCCACACAAACATCAAGCCCTCCGTCCCACGAGTAGAGCAACATATCAACTGGGCGTAAGGGTTTGTCCCGCCCTTCACCAAGCCCAATATTAACTTCTTTACCAGCTAAAATCCCAGACCGGAAACAAATGTCGACAAGGGTATCACGCATAATGTTATGTCGATGTTTGATACCAACAATACCAGTTCAAGATACTGCATGGTCTTCATAAATATCCCCTACAAAGACCTTGGAGCAAGCAGAGCACGGCCTCGGGACAGTGAATAAGGGAACACCCAATCGATAACATAACACACACCGATAAGTCCCACCATTCATAGTCTGTCCCAACCCAGAGATCGAAACCACCCTGAGCCATTCAGAAGTATGTTCCTCCATTTGAGACTTCCATAAAGCCATTTGTCGAGTAGACAAGGAAAAAGTAGATTCAGCAGTTTGAGTAACATGTGTGATATATATATATCTGCCAGTTTCTTCATGAGTTTGGGGCAGCGACCTCACTTGGATTACTCAAAAGGCATTATCAAAAGCAGACCCAGAAATTACAATATTAGAATCTCGAAGCAACTTAGATTGCAAGCCACAGATTGGAGTCTAGACGCAAGAAATGAATAGTTCAAAACATCACATGCGGAGCAGACACCAAGCCCTCTAAATGCAAAAGGAAAGGTGGAGAGCCTCCACTGCCTATCACTAGATCCCGGACCAGAAGCAGTGATAATACACTCTAGAGAAGAACGAAGAGCCGCATCTAAAGAACGTTGAGCTTGCTCAAAGACCTGGGTAGAACATGTGCGCATGGAAAAATATAGTTTGGATATACATGCACAAGCACGCAGGAGTAACAACTCACATTGAGGGATTAAGCTTAACAACAGTATCCAAAAGCACAATATATCTAGCAACCCTCTTCATCACAAGCTCACTACTAAAATCAATATTTTCACTGGCCGGCCCACCTAGTAGTTTAACACCATGTAAGGGACAGGCAATATTTGGTGTGAAAACACCCGCAAACCTGCCTCTCGGGTCCTCCTTTGGCCAAAAAACCTCAGTTTTATCAACATTTAGATGCAAGCCACGACGAGGTCCATCATTCATAATTACCTTTAAAACCTCCCCTACAACCAATGTATCTCCAATAATAGTGCCATCATCCAGATACCAAGCTTGAAGGTAAAGGTTAAAAGTGTCTCTAATCTTACTTACCAAAGGATGTAACACTAGAGGAAAAAAGCAGAGGTCCAAGAGGATCACCTTGTTGCACCTCTTGGTACGACCTTAAAGCATGTTCTCCATAATATAATCTGGCTGGGGAGGAGTAGCAAAATTCGACCCAACGTGAGATAGCAGGACAATGAGTGCAAAGTTCTTATAGCATAACCTCACGATCCACCAGATTAAATGCATTTCTAAAATCCACCAACAACATCGAAAGGCCCACCTTATCCCCTCAATCCGCAATCAAACGATTTACTACATGAAGTATTGCTTCCCCTCCCCCTGGTACTCTAACACCGAACTGCAAATCATTTAAATAACCATCTAAGGAATGGCCAATCATAACAACACTAACCTTGGAAACCAAACGCCTCCAAATGGTACCCACAACAATAGGACGTATACCACACCCCAGCTTGACCAACGGCGTAAGCGGAGCACTAGCAATATATTCACCTAACATTTTTGGACATTTCTCATCAAGAAATAAATTCACAACTTGGGTGATAGAAGAGACTAACTCATCAGAAATAGCTACAGAAACACCACTTAAACAATCCATGAGGTGTTGGGCACGCAAACCATCTCGTCCACAAGATGTGAACTACAGCAGGAGATGAAGTGAGTTGATGGTAATCAATAGGTATATGTGGCAAGGAGGGGCATGTTTGAGAGGATGTTTAGCCTTAAAGTCCTCAAGAGTAGCATCATTATAAGGAGCAACACCAGAAGAAGAAAGAACTCTAACTGCTGCAGTATAATGGCCATCACATAGATTGCTGTTGGTACCATTATTATTATTATTATTATTATTATTATTATTATTATTATTATGATGCCCTTTTCTTCTTTATTATTATTATTATTATTATTATTATTATTATTATTATTATTATTATTATTATTATTATTATTATCATTATCATTATCATTTTTTTATATAAACATCACTTTATTAGAAATTGATAGGATTTACAAAAAAATAGAGGGGAGCCGAGATACTATCTGAGCCCCCACTCCTTAAACAATGGCGAAAAATATGAATAGCCGCACGTGCCCCAATGTCCTAAGTTATGAAGAACTTTTGGATGCGCTTCAGCAAGGTAACCGCGTCTGCCTCTAATTCTCCCAAGGACGAGAAAGAGAATGGGAGAAACCCATATCCAATAGCCGCACACCTATCCATATACTTACCGCGTTTACGTTGTGCAACATCAATTACGGCTCGACCGATACGAAATCAACCATCGCGGTTTGCGTCAAAGATGAAGATCCAGTCATATCCACACACACATCAACTTCCTTATCATTATCATAATAATAATAATAATAATTATTATTATTATCATTTTTTTATTATAACATCACTTTATTAGAAGAAATAAGATATTTACAAAAAGTTAATGGGAAGACGAGATACTATCTGGGCCCCCACTCCTCTAGCAATAGTAAAGTTGATCCTACTAAAAATATGAATAGCAACACGTGCCCTAATATCTTGAGAGACACGGAGAACTTTCGGATCCGCTTCAGCAAAGTCACCACATCCTTGTCAAGTTCCCCAAAAGAAGAGAATGAAAAGGGGAGAAAACCGTATCCAATATCTGCGCACTTAGCCTTATACTTGACGCATTTACGCTGTGCAGCCTCAATCACGGCACGACCAGGCACAAAATCAACCATCCCAGTTTGCGTGAGTGGTGATGACCCTGTCAAATCTACACATACATCAAACCCACAGTCCCACGAGTAAAGCAACATATCAGCTAGACGTAAGGATTTGTCTCGTCCTCCACCAAGCCTAATGTCAACTTCTTTACCGGCTGAAATCTCAGACCGAAAACATATGTCGACAAGGGTATCACGCACAACGTTATGCCGATGCTTGAAACCAACAATACTAACACATGATACAGCATGGTCCCCATAAATATCCCTCATAAAGAAATTTTGATAAGAGTGGGTATTGAATCCAAGACTTCTTGGTTGCACAACAACCCTTTAACCATTAGACCAACTCTAGTAATTGTAAAACATAAAAAACAACAAAACCAAAACCAAGGTCTGTAATTCCATATCTAGCTAGCATCATAAGACCAATTCATTTTTTTCTCAAAGTCATTCATACAACAACACATTCAATTTCAACCAACAAAACCATAATGATTGGATCCGAGACAAAAAAGAAAAGTGGACTATCCGTAATACTCGACAAACCACAAGGACCATTTATGTAGTTAACTCTAATCTTATTGTCTGAGTAGTTTAATTTGATATTATAACATAATTGAAATTCATCATATATAAATTTTTATGTATGTTTCAAGTATTGCGCTGAATTTATTAATAATAGTAACAATAACAACAAAAATAATTGTTAATACAAATAATGTCTAAAAATGTTATTTATAATTTTCGACCTCTCTACGTTCTGAAGATGACAAAATGTAAAAACGTCTCTGATAAAAATAAACGTTTACACGTTATTAGTCTTAAATTACCATTTCAACGTAAATCACTTAAGGTATGTATAAACAAATCATTAAATATGATTAGTGATAAAAGATAATCTTTTTGTCTTAAACATTACATTTTTACAAATGTAGTAAAACCTTTTTTATAAAAACAAAAATATACAAAAATATTCTTATTAATTAAAGAAATATTTTATTTAAATATATAAATTCAAAAACTGGTTTTCCTCCCAAAACAGAAAATTTTGAACCAGATAAACACTTTCTGACAAAAAGACAAAAAGAGGAGCGTCTACCTAGGGGCAACCCCCTGATAGGTAGAATGGCCCCCATATATATCTGGGACCGCCAGGACCGCCCCCAAGAGACGTTATTCTCACTTGCCTATAATACTGCACTATTTCCTGGCAGATTTCAAACGTCTTTGCACACAGTTTTCTATATTTTTTCTCTCTCTAAAATCTCATATTTCTCTCTAAAATCCTTGATCACTAACTTGCTTAATCTTGTTTCAAGTGATCAAATCTATTCTTGTTTCTCCTTTCCTCAAGGAAACAGAAGTTCACTTGTATTCGCCAAGAAACGAAGTGTTGTAGATTAGTGATTCTCTCCTATCTTCTTCTAGATTTGACTTCTATATTTTCAATCTTGTGTAGTTGTGTAGATCCAGATAGTGTATAAATTCGAAAGTGTTGATTGTATATCAGTTAGTATTTTAGGCCTTAAAATACATTAGTGAAGTGGTAGATTGATTCTAACTAAGATTAGGACTCGACATTTAGCTTAGTGTCAGAAATTAGGATAAGCGACGTGTAATGGTTTTCTCCGCCTAAAGGAAGCTTGTTGACATAGTGAAATATCGAGTCGGATACTCGAGGAGTAGAGTAGGGCGAAGAAAAGCTTCGTAGCCGAACCACTATAATTCTCGATGATGTGGTTTGATTCTTCTATCTCTTATCTCTTAACTTTCATTTAATATATTGTAGTTGTTATTTATATTGTGATTGTGTTGCTTATAGTTAGATATATTGCTTGTCCATATTGTTGGTTGAAATCACATAAACTCGAATCTAACGGTTTTATAATAAAAGTTTTAAAACGTCAATTAATGGGTAAACTATTCAACCCCCCTTCTAGTTTACACAATTGGTATCAGAAGCCGAGGTCACTCAAGATTTTTAAAATATATTGTCTTTTAAAGCTTGGATCGATCTATAGATTCCGACAAATATCTAGAAGGGTAATCTATGCAAAGACCATCACTTTTTGAAAATGATAGTTTTATATATTGAAAAAATAGATTTGAAACTTATGTGAAATCAAAAGATATTGATCTTTGGCATGTTATTATTGAGGGTGATTTTCTACCTATTCAAAATAATCCAAAAACCAAATTAGATGAGGTTGTCCCTTTTAAAAAACAAAACGACGATCTTAAAAAGAGACTTGCGAAAAACAACAAAGCTAAAATGGTTATTTATAATGCTTTGCCTAGGAAAGAATATGAAAGAATTTTCATGTGTAATACGGTAATAGAAATTTGGAAAACCTTATTAATCACCCATCAAGGTAATAGTCAAGTCAAAGACAACAAGATTGACCTTTTGGTACAACCATATGAACAATTCGTAATCTCCGAAGACGAATATATAGATGGGGCAATTTCATATATCCCCACTAAAACTTGCATATTTGCATATATACTCAAAACATGCTTAACTTGCATTATACATCATGCATTGAAAACTTGTGTTTTGGGTATATATGCAAATATTCAAGTTTTAGTAGGTATATATGCAATTCTCCCTATATAGATAGTGCTTTTGCTAGATTTGATACTATTATTACTAGTTTAAAAGCTCTTGATGAAGGTTACTCTAGCAAGAACTATATTGGAAAGTTTCTTAGGGCTCTACATCCTAAATGGAAAGCAAAGGTCACCACAATCGAAGAGTCGAAAGACTTGACATGACTATCACTTGATGAACTCATCAGGAACCTTAAAGTTCACGAGATGATCATCAAGAAAGATTCGGAAATAGTCAAAGCTAAAGGAGAAAGGAAATCCCTTGCTTTAAAGGCTAAAAAGGAATCGAGTGATGAAGAAAGTCTGACTTCCAAAAGTGAAGACGAAGAGTACGCCATGGCGGTTAAAGATTTTAAGAAGTTCTTCAAGAGAAGAGGTAGGTTCATGAGACAAACACAGAATATAAATATACATTCCAAAGAAGCCGAAATGACAAGAACGACAAAAGTGATAGGAAGTGTTTTAGATACGAAGACCCGAATCATTTTATCGGAGAATGTCCGAAACCACCGAGAGACAAGAACCAAAGGGCATTTGTTGGAGGTTCTTGGAGCAATAGCGGTGAGGAAGATGATGAAAAGGCTAAAGACGAAACGTGTCTCATGGCTCAAGCATCTAGCAAGGTACACTATGAATCCTCTTACTTTAGTGATGAAAACTCTTCAATAGATGATCTTATTTTAGATAGTGAATATAATAAATTGTGCAAAATGAGTTTAAAAATAATCACTAAGAACAAACATTTAAAAGCTATTAGAAATAGTTTAGAAAATGAAATTAGTGAGCTAAAAGAAAAGTTGTCTAAACTCAAGAGAAACAAGGAAGTTGATCTCGAATGTACAACGTGTCAAACACTTAAAAATTAACAACGAAAAACTCAAAGAGGAAGCTTTCAAGCTAACTCAATTTCAAAAGAGTACGCACTCACTAAATGAAATGTTAATTCTTTAAAAATCCTTCAAAGATAAATCGAGTCTAGGGTTTAACTCATTTGAAGCATCAACAAGCGGGACTAAGAAAACATAATTTGTGAAATCTCAAAATGAGGCACCCTCTGACGGCCCCCTGATTGCTGGGAATGGCCCCCTTAGTGTACAAACGGCCCCCAAAGCAAATCAGGGACCACTTGTCTGTTCATTAGAAAAAGGAAAATCTGTTTCTTTTCAAAAATCTATTTTGGGTCATAGACCAAAACATATAATGGTAAATAACGTTAAAATTTCCGTTGCTAGTGATGATGAGGTTAAACGGTTTTATAAACCTTTGATATGTCGTTGTGCATAGGTATTATTTATTATCAAGTTTTACATTTATATTTAGCCGACTATACCTAAAAACAACACTAACGGGTAGTGTACCCGATTAGTTATAGCTTCGTTGGTAAGTAGGGTGCCGATCACTAAGAGCGAGAACGAAATTCCTAAGTCTATCAATATTTTAGTTATCTATGTTAAATTTAATTTATCTTGTAGAACCCATGTAATAGCTAATCTCACTATCAAATGACAAAGAACTAGAGAGAGAAAGTGGAAGGATGAGCACTTTTGGAGAGAGAAAGGAAGAGAGAATATTAGCTTGAATAATATGAGAAAGTGAACAACCAACACCCTCTCCAAGCTATGGAGAGGGTACTTATACTTTAGTCATATGGCCGGCCATGGACCCTATTATGGGCTTTCCATGGGCTTTGGCTCATTTACCTATTTAAGGTTCCAAAACCTAACTAAGACCTATGAGCTACATATATTAGGTGTGACCGAGTCTTTTCTCGATTCCTAACAATCTCCCCCTAAGGGAGGTCACATCCTTTTACAAAAATCTTAGGCTCTACATTCTACGAATGTCTTTGGACTTTGCTCGAGGTCTTGAATATTTATCTTTCAACTTGTGATATGCGTAGAGATCTTTAGAGTTTAGGCTTGATCTTTTCCCATTAAGCTTGACTTGTATGTGAACTTGAGCTTCTTTAGAGATCATCAACCAAGCATAATCTCTTTTCATCATCTTGTGATCTTTTTCCATCTTGTGTACTTATGACATTCGGACCAACATGCTCATACTTTTCTTGATTTTAAATGCTTGTATAGCCATCTTTCTTGAAATTCTTTAACTTTAACACTTCGTCACTTCATGGAAGACGTGTGGTATCATAGTAAACTTTAATACTTTGTCACTTCAAGAAAAACAGACGGTATCAGAGTAGCGAAAGTCTTGAAACATATACTTGAGCTTTCATGATGTCTTTACATATGTCGATCGCGTATGAGCATGTGGCTATGAATCTTGACTTGTCTTGAACCAGCTGCTACCACCATCGGGATTACCTGCATGGATAGGTTAGTGATAAACATGTATGGATGAAAGTGTCTTTGTCACTTTATCGAATACAGTTGCAATAACCACGGTTCCCCGTTGATCAGTATAAATACTACCTGTGATCAGGTAGAATTATGAAGAATCTCCTTGATAGGGTTTCACAGCTGCACTAGCCGTTCTGGTTACCAGAGCGTCTCAAAGCAGACAAAATGGTATGAGTGAACCAGTAAGACAAAGTCTTACCGATTGAAACAAAAATTAATTTGAAAATCAATTGACGTATCACTTACTAAAGTGATTTTATGACACATCGAGAGTTTTATGCATTTCAAAATTCATCAATCGTCAATTCATAGTCTGGACCGAATCGATATCCAGTGTTATAAGTTTAATCCATACAGGATCTCATAAGTCACCTACCGCAAAGCTTGTTTGATATTGGCTCTGGAAGGATTTCCATCGTCATTGTGAATACTTAAGTATCACTTTGATGTTCTGGCAAGATCACAAGGATAATGCGTAGGACTCTTAAGATATTATTTGTTTTCACAGTGTGTAAGCAACAAATATATTAGAATTGTGTCCTAGTAAGATTTATAGATGATCTCTTATGGCTCTAGACACGATAGTGCACTTTTAGTTTTAGTAATTTGATGCTGGAGCAGACTGCCACCTTTTCAATACCAACTAACTCGGAGTAAGAAAGTCAATAGAAATTAGTGTAATCTCTATAAGAAATGAAACAAGAGTCTTTTGAGAGACCTTGGGTGGATAAGGAGGCTGAGCATTGCATCGAATGGGTGCATATAATCTATCATCAATACCAACAACACATATGTTTCTGAAAGCCATATGTATTTATCGCGGGTTTCTGCCTAAGTGTAAAAAGGGCTTCTTTCTTTTCACCCTTTATCTTAACTTTTCTTTTTCATTCTTCAACCCCTTCAATGCTTACCAAGACTTCATTACTAACACCTTGTTGGGTTTGTTCCAGTGTTAGCTCTATCTTAGTTCGCATTTTTCCCTTTTCTTACTTTTCTCCTTTTTATCATACCTATGGACTTCTATTCTATCTAATGGAATGTCCCTGGGTAGATCCCTCCGGTTCTGGCTGGATCGTGGGAATGAACACCTATACATAACCACCTTATAACTCCAATTAATTAAATACATGGTCGGTCTTTTGGTATTGTTCACAACCTTAAAATCATTTGAAAACATCGATCAAGGTGCTTTGATATAAATCAAAACATTTAGTACCTTGATAGTTTTACTTTTTAGAAAAGCTCCCCCTGCATATGTGCATCGATAACCGAAAATGCTTAGTACATACGAGGAAGGAGTTCACACATGAGTCATTCAGATCACATTTTACAAGTTATATATATTTTAATCACATTTTATCCCCTTATCAAAAATGTCAAATCTCTTGATATTTTGGATATCAATTGATTCAAATATGTATGAAAATTATTTGGGGAGAAAAATGTTCTAATTATATATCAACCTTATTATTGGGAAAATTTTGATGCTCCCCTCAAATTATGAGGGAATTATATGGTGTTTGAGTACGTTAATTTTGAAAAAAATTTGAATTTACAAAGAAATTCTTGAAAATTCGTACTAAAACACTATATATGCCTATTTTAAGTCTAACACTACTTATTTACATATGCACAAGTTTATGATTACAAGAGAATGACCTGAAATAGAAGAACAAAATATGACAGAGTCATATCGTCCGTTGAAGCAGTCTGAGGTCTTCCCCGTAATCTCTCCTACCATTAAACTTTTCCAAGCTCCTCATTAACCTTCTCTCTAGCAGCAGCTGATCGATAGCCTTGATCATGATGCGAGACCTCTTTCTGTCTAAGCTACTCCATGTTCTCTTTGGCAAGTAATCCATCCTAAGGTTTGAAGCAATATCACGAAGAACGTTTCTAACAGATGTGAGCGTCCCGTCACTGAACTTGTAGAGTCCATCCGTACGCATCAACCTATTTCTCTTGTACTTGTCTTCATAGATAATTCCTTGAGGATTGTTGTATGTAGTGTATGGAATCATGTTGGAGATGTCGGACTTAAATGTCTCTGGCTTAGTGATATTGAGCTTCTTCTGGTAACTTTCGACTCCCAGTTAAAGGTCTTCCACTCGCTTAAGGAAGACAATACGTCTGGTAAACATCTGTAATGTCACACCCAAGTCAAAAATGACATCTCTTTCAAGATGGAAGAGTTTCTTTTGAACCAAGAGAAGCAACATGGTATGTGCTTAATTACACATACCTTTTACCTTTAAAAACGAGCTAAAATAACTGATAAGTGCTTAATTACACATATCTTTTACCTCTAAAAATGAGCTTAAATGACCAAAAACAGACAAAAACTGCCAAA
>BQNB010065086.1:22298-35069 GCA_026074375.1 Tanacetum coccineum
CGATCGATCAGTTAAATGAATCTGATCGCGATGCGCTTTCGTGATTCAAACCAAGTTATCAAACTAACTTTTAAAACTCGACAACATAATAACTAAGCTCATATGCTAACATGAATGTCATATTTGAACTCGATCTCGTTTTAGTTCTACATCTCTAACTTGTATTTGCATCTAAATTAAAACTAGAACAATGGGTTACCTGAGATGACACCGAAACTACAAAACTCGTAAATATGATGAAACTCTTAACAATAACAAAATCTTGTTTTCTCTTAGCTTTGCTTTTCTGGAACCACTAGGTGTCGCTTATTATTTCTTAAGGTTTATGTGTTTATTTTGTGAGTTTTTCATTATGATAGATACGTAGGAAACCTGTGGTATTTAAGAAAACAACTTAGGGCTAAAATCTTGAAAGAATCCCGTCAAATACTAATAGTCCAGTACCACACCCTTGACTGAATTTAGCCACGTTTCTATCTTGATATTTTACACATTCGGCACATCACCCCCATTCACTTTCTCATGTTACAAACATGTCCCTTAGTTCTTTGGTTTAACTCACAAATAGTCTATACAACATTTATAAATTGTAAAATTTTAGGGTATTACAATTCTTCCTCCCTAAAAAAATTTCGTCCCTAAAATTTACACTAAACAATTAGACTTTGATACCTTAACATTGCATAGTGTTATTTCCAAACTCTTATGACTTATTATGCAGCTAAAAAAGATTCAACCAAGAATGTTTGCAATAAAATAAGAGCGTAAGTTTCCACAAAACAAATTGAATTTGAAAATTCATAAATACAAAAATTCCTAATCACTAATAAAGATCTCAAATATACTACTAAACATTGCATGCTTCCTTATTATCTTGTGGCTAATTGATGTGCGGTCGTCATAGGACTTCTACACAAGAAGTTTTACAACTCCATAGGCAGTGCACCTAATCGTTGCAGTGTAGTATAGGCAAGACTCGGGGTTGTTTATCGTTCACTCGAGGAATAGGTTGGGAAGGCTTGATCACGGTCTAACAGAATTCTAAGGGTTGAGAGAAGATTATTTTTGTATTTTTATGTTTTATGGAAAGCAAGTAAATCATATAATTGGAGAGAGGTTTGGTTTTAGCTATTTAAACTAAATATTAACCAAGCTACTGGTGATAACAATAAGATAAAAGACTGTGTTTATTTAATAATGTATTACTCCCTAGATTGCTTCTCCGAGTGTTGTTGCCTTGTCACACTTGTGATGATCTATGTAACTATTTCCTAAAGCATGAATGAATTACACGAATCCGCCTTCTACTTAGTATGCCGCTAGAGCAACACACATGAAAGGTAGTATGAAGGCTATTACACGGCCCCTAGGAGTACACTAAGTGCATATGAAATATATTAAGAGTAGATCAACCATATTAGGGGGCAAGGTAGTATGAAGACTATTACCCGATGATATCCTTTCTACGCAATCACGTTTCCCTAGACATATCAACAGTGATGTAGACAAAAGCTAGTTTTCTAAGACCTAACGTGCACATCCATCACAAGAAGCAACACCACTAAGATCTACATTCTAGGTTTCATACAATCATAAATAAACACAATTGGAGGTTTAGCCAAGCATGTTAAAGATAAAGCAAGAACAATAAATCAAACAACACATAGACATATTGAATGATTAAGTAAACCTTACTTGATTAAAACATGAATTGGAAGAGGTACAATAGGGTTTTTAGGCCCTAAAATCGTCTCCTATAGCTGCTAAATGAACTAGGGTTCGTACCCTCTTTTTATTCTAAAGTTACACACTCAAAACCCTAAATTTGGGTTTGCATATATAGGAAAAACGTTGTGACGGCGTCACGTTTTAATCGTGACGCCGTCATGAAAGAGAATATTCTAGATAATGGGCTGGGTCGTGTGTTCTGACGCCGTCTTAGAATCTTGTGACACCGTGTTCTTGATCATCGTTGTAACTGCGTCACGTTCTATTTGTGACGCCATCTCCAGCCACTGTAGAGAAATTCTTGAGCCATGTTGGTGTAGGTCCGTAGTCTTGTCCGTTACTTCTCCAAATGATCCCAAGTCACGTGTATTTCCTCCAAATGCCTTCTAAATGCAAAATACTGAAGGAACGATTAAGTACTATTTTGGGATAAACACACTATTTAGGGGGTTATTCTTTAAACGTCCCAAAAAGTGTATAAAATGACACCTTTCAAACTACCTCTACACTTGGGATTTGCTTGTCCTCAAGCAAATAGCCTTTTCTACCTAGACAATAACAATATGAGGGGTTATTTTACCTACTCTTTAAAAGTATTTTGTTACACAACCTTCTAGACCTCGTAATTAAAAGTATAGAAAGTATACACTAGCACCTCACATAAGTTTTTGGTGTTTTCTCTTTCACTCGGGTGTATAATAAATTAAAACATAAAGGGAGAAACAGAAAATCAACACTCATTACATGTCGAAGCATATAAATTACCACAAGCTTGGTAAGGTATTTCAAAACATCCACTGCTTGATGCAAGCATTGATTCATTATACTATAGGAGGTCTTTTAAATGGTTGTGGAGGTGTAGGTTGTAAGATATACTATAATGGAAACTAGAAATGGATTGGGTACACTTTGGGTGGCTTCGGGTAATTTTGGAGTGGATTGGTTAGCTATTTTATTTACTTGATACACGTGGTTGGTTGCCAAGCAAGACTTGGGACGAAGATATACACTCTACAAAACTTTCATTCAATCTCTTTTCTTTTTCTTTTCTCATTTCTTTTTCTTTTTTATTTTGAATAACATTAATACAATCACTGGGGTTTATAATACGATACCTATCACTTGATCTTTTACAATGCTCGATTTTTACAATATAACTTTTGACCCGAATGAAGGTGGATCAAATAACATGGGAGATCATCTAACAAACGTTGTGGGTATTGACTTATAATCTTCCTTCTAAGTCTTTCCACGTAATAATACTACATTTGAATCCCAATCGTCCTAAGAACGGGATGTACAAGGATAAGGATTAGAAAACGTGTACTCAATTGTTTACTTGGCGTTATAAAACAATAATTGCTATAAGGGTAGTACATACTATGGTAGGCTTAAGGTGATTTAGGTGTAAACGATGGGTCTTAAGGGGTGACATGCTCTTCATTTTAATAATCCAGTATCACTAGAAAATTACGAGGAACCGTGAAAAAGGATAGACTCAGAGGGTTGTACTAGGGGTATCCTGCATTAATAATGAGTGCATGGAAAGAGTGTGGGAAAGTTATATGATCGATGTGACCATCATAACAATTTAGGTTTAAAACATAAGTTAATCCTAATGCCTCTTATCAAGCGAATCCTAATACTTACTATGTGGTCTCGGAATGCATCACAATAACATGTTCTAGAATTTAATATGCTACCGATACACTCATATGAATTTTACTAACACCAAACATTCCAGAAAAGGCGACAAGGCAATGCATACATTGCTGTAATGATGGAATAGACATGCACGCATGCAGATCAACCATGTAACTCGAACGTGTTAAAGATTAATCTATCTTGGGTTTCCAATGATGGGTTACCCGAAATTCCTAAAGATTATGGGTGTGAACCTCACTCATTTTGGGTGGTATTCTTGAGGGTTATTATGCTAGTCATATAAACTCCTATCCATGAGACACTATTAATTCTTGTTTTTTGTTGGTATATGTCGTAAAAAAAATTTAATTTGGGTAAAAATAACCTTTTATGTTATGTTTTGATATATTAACCATCATTTTGAGGACAAAGCAAATGGCAAATGAAAGAATAGTTTCTAAGGCTTATTTCCCCTACACTTAAGTTGAACATTGTCCCCAATGTTCTATAAAAGTACCCATTGAAACGAATAAAGAGAAAAGAAAACAAGGAAAAGAAACTTGTACTCCCCTGGTTTGCTTAATAATGAAGAAGAAACATGCGATAATTGGTTAAATTGTCCTCCGGTAATCATCCAATGAAACTTCTTCAAGAATACTTACAAGCTTTTCTCATCATATATAAACCTGTAATCAAACGTCAAGACAAATATTACCATGCTTAAAATATGCGATAGACAAATATACAATGTGAATTTAGGGTTCGAGTCGAAAAGCAGTAAAGATAGGATGAGAGAATTGTTAAACTCATTAGGTTTTGCAGGTTTATAATAGAAGGAATTACATATATTAAATGTTATGCAAGTTTTATTTTCAAAAAATAGTAAGAACTTTAAGGTTTTCCTGTACCTGGGTGTTTGATGTCGTCAGGGTTTATGTGACCCCGTCACAAGTGTCGTAGTGACGGCGTCGCGTGTAAATCATGATGCCGTCTCCACAGTCTGTGAAAATGAAAATTTTGTTTTTGATGAAAAATTTCCTGCACTTGATTCCATAAGTTAATTCTTGTACAAATGGCCTCGCTAAAAACCTTGAGATTGTATTAATTCAATCTTTTGACAAATAACCTGAAACAAATTAATCTAAACAATTCATTTAAAATGTTTGAACTTGGGCTCAAATTGCCGAATTAAATTCTGCCTACACTTATGGTTACTAATTACCTTTTGATTGAAATTTATACGAGTTTAAAGACAAACAAACCCTGCATGATTAACAAGTAGTTCAAACTAATAAACAAACTATGACAGATTTTAAAAACCACATGACACTCCTAATTTGCAGGAATATTATATTGAGTTGCTCCCAAGAGCGCTTTTCACTTTCATTAAGATAGTCTTGTAGCTATAGACTCGAAAGCCAATCATATACTTCGGTGGTCTTCTCCTTTCATCATCCATTCCTTCCTTAGTTGCAATAAGAGTGGGATGCTTGCCTTTGAAATTTTTGCTCCTCCATTGGTTGAACTCATCTCCCTTTCCAAGTGAAGCTTTATCTTTTCTTCCCATTCCAAGACTAGCCTATTCACTATCATAGT
The DNA here is from genome assembly GCA_026074375.1 of Tanacetum coccineum. NCBI lineage: Eukaryota > Viridiplantae > Streptophyta > Magnoliopsida > Asterales > Asteraceae > Tanacetum > Tanacetum coccineum. The sequence goes on from BQNB010065086.1 coordinate 27,267, forward strand.
GGGGGCGATGGGCTCTATGTCGTTTTTTACTTCTTTGTCAGTCGCACAGGAGGAATCGGGTATCCTATGGAAACTTACCTTACTCTTCCCTGACCTTAGGGTTATGGTGCCCTTATCAAACTTAATCGAGGCCTTGACTGTTGTTAGGAATGGTGTTCCTAAGATGCAAGGCCTCTTTTCATTTTCCTTGATATCTAAAATCACAAAGTCTATGGGGTATACGTGTTCAACAACCTCTACTAAACACATCCGCAGCCAATTCCTAAGGGGTTGTGTACGGAGTGGCTGCGAAGTGAGTGGTCTGCACGTCAGTCTTACCAGGCCTTTCATCGGTAAGTTTCTTGTAAGTGGAGTAGGGCATGATGTTCACATCGGACCCTTGATCGATGAGGGCATTCACATGCTTAAGGTCCCCTATGCTGCAAGGTATTTTGAAATTCCCTCTGATGTCTTCCTTCTTTGTTATATTTTTCTTTAGAATCGCATCATAAATAGGTTCCCTAGGTGATACTTTATATTCCTTCCCCTTTTTCTTTCCAACTCGAGTTCCTGATCGAGAGTTATTGAATCTATTGTTGTTGACTAGTCCTTTGATCAGCTTCTCATTGATCTTATGCTTTAGATAATATGCGATAGGCTGAGAACTGGATGCTTTCACTATTTCTTCGTTCTTGGGTGTTTTGATTAATTTGTTTTCGGCCTTGTTTTCAGCTACATTCTTTGCTCGGCCTCCTTTACTGGCATTTCCGCTTCTATTTCGGTGGGCTTCCCAGTGTTGTCGGGTGTTACCTTCATCATGTTACTCCTTTCTTCTTCTCCTTTTGTCAAAGAGATATAATTAACGTTCTTGGTGATGGGGAATTTGGCTTCTTCTCTTAACAATATTTTCTCAGGGGTTTGTGCTCGTTAGAGTGACCATTGATGGAATGGGTAAGGGTAGAGTTGGGATTGGAATTGTATTTTGTACTAAAGTATCCTCTACACTTGGAGAGGATAAGTGTTCAAAGATCTAAATGTCTTCAGTGTTTGGGAGATTATCAATGATTTGTTCATTATTGGTGTGATTGGAATGTTCAGAATGATCATCATTTGAGATTTCATCATTTAGAACAGATTGATCATTATGATCATTTTGATTAATTTGACATATGAAGGACACATCATTTCTGTTTGTTTGATACCTTTGAGAAGGTTCATAAGGATAAAGATATTTACCAGGTGGATATCTTTTTGTTTCAGCAATGTTGATGTTGTCAACTGAAGGTTTTGAGAATTTGATAGCATTTGGGCTTTCATCAAATGTGATGTGATAGGTTTTTTCAGTTTGTTGCCTTCTAGTGTTGAAGACTCTGAAGGCCTTGGAAACAAGTGAGTATCCAAGAAGATAACCATCATCAGCTTTTTCATCAAATTTTCCTAAGTGATCTTTATGATTGTGGATGTAAACTGGACATCCAAAGACATGAAGAAAATTGATGTTTAGGTTTCTCTTACTAAAAATTTTATAAGGAGTTTTGACATGTCTTTTCACAATGGTGGATCTATTTTGAGTGTAGCATGTAGTGGCTACAGCTTCAGTCCAATATTGTTTAGAAAAGACAGATCCTGAAAGCATTGTTCTTGTAGCTTCTATGAGGATTCTATTTTTTCTCTCAGCAACACCATTTTGTTTAGGTGTGTAAGGAGAAGAGAAATTTTAAGAAATCCCTTTTTTATCACAAAAGTTTACAAGAATGCTATTTCTGAATTCAGTACCATTTTCAGTTCTAAGTTGTTTGACTTTGATGTCATTTTGATTTTCAACTCTTTTGATGAAGGACATGATGGTTTTAGGTGCTTAACTTTTCTTCTTCAAGAAGTATACCCAGGTGTACTTTGAGTACTCATCAACAATGACAAGGGTGTACTTTTCATGGTTAATGTACCTAGGAGTTACAGGTCCAAATAAGTCCGTGTAAAGAAGATGAAGACATTTCTTGATAGAAGATGTCTATTTTGTTTTTAAACTGGCTCTATGATGCTTTCCCTTTTCACATGATGAACATGGTTTGTCCTTTGAGTAGACAAATAAGGGAAGACCAATACAAGATTTTGTTTTACCAGTTTGTTGATTGTTTTAAAGTTTAGATGAGAAAGTCTTTTATGCCAAAGCTAGTTGAGATTTTCAGAAGCTTTGGCAAAGAAGCACGATTCTTGAGCAGAAGATGTCATGTCAAGAACATATACATCTCTTACTCTTGGAGCAATCATTACAACTTCTTTTTTGGAGTTGAAGATTGTTTCTCTTTTCTTATCAAACTAAACAATATACTTAGCATCACAAAGTTGACTGATGCTAATTAGATTATACTTAAGACCATTTACAAATGCTGCTTATCTGAAAACTATACCATTACATTTAATAGATCCATAACCTTCAGTTATGCATGTAGAGTCATCTCCAAATACTACTTTAGGTCCTAATTGTTCCACGTATTTGTGCAAGTAACTCTTGAAACCAGTCATATGCCTTGAGCATCCATTGTCCAGGTACCAGATGGGTTTCCTGATGTCATACATCTCAAATACTTTCAGAATGGTTAGTTTTACTTAGAAACCCACCTTCTAGTGGGAGTCTTTGATTTGTTAGCATTTGATGATTCAGCTCTAGTTGATTTTAGAGCCTCAGTCTTTTTGGCTTGAAGTGCTTCACCTCTTTTGAACCATTCAATATCATAGTGATCAGTTGTGGTATGAGTTGAGCTACCATAAACTTCACATCTTTTGAATGTATGTTAAGGATTTCTTGGATTGATCTCTCTTTCTGGAGAGATAATCCTATTATGACCATTTATGTCATGGTTACAACTTCCACATAATCCACATATGGGATAGTATAACATTCATTGGATAAATGATCTATACGACCACAGTGTGTGCAAGGTGGAAAGAAGCGTTTTGATGGTCTTGGGATTTTAGATCTTGAAAAATCTCTACCTAGACTTTTGAGATGCTGGGACATGTTCATGGCGGAAATGTACTCAGCATGATCACAAGTTCTGTGATCAGTTTTCTCACACCTTTTGAAAAATATATATGTAATCTTTGATTTATGCAAGAACAAGAGATAGAGTGGGTTGGATTAGTTTAGAGAGAGAAAGTAAACATGAAAGATGGAATAAATTATGTGTGTGTAGAAAATGAATTACAAAGAGAACCAACTAACCAACCCCCTCTCCAAGGCATGGAGAGGGGTATTTATATGCTAAATATGGCCGGTCATGGGCCTTTGTGAGGCTTTCCATAGGCCTTGGACCATATTAGCTTACATATCATTAACATGACTTACTTACGGGCTTAGACTATTTAGTATTAGAAGTGACCAACACTTTTCTTGTTCCTAACAATCTCCCCCTAAGGGAGGTCACTCCAATTTACAAAACTTTAATCCTAGCATACTATGCTTTATATTTAGTCATGAGCTCGTTAACTTCAAACTTGTGGAATTGATGTCAAGTGATTCATAGGACTTTAGGTCTTGTGATTGTTATCTTCTTGTCTTGTTGTGTGATTCTTTTGAACACCTTGAGATCTATTAACCAAGCATAATCTCGTTTCGCATTTGTGAACTTGTTACTTTGGAACGACATGCTCACACACTTTCTTGATTTGTGACTTGAAGAAAAGACTTTAATGTTGCAATTCTTTCTTTGCAAAATCTCTTTAACTTTTAACACACTTCGGTCACTTCGGAGAAACGACATTCAGGTATCAGAGTGACATAAAATTCTTTGAATTATTCGGTTGTCTTTAATACTTCGTCACTTCAAGAAAGACGTATACGGTATCAGGTAAGCCGTGGAAGTCTTGTTGAAACATGTACTTAAGCTTTCATTGATGTTCATTTATGGTTGTCCGGTGCGGGCTATGAGCATGTGGTTATGAATCTTGTGAGTCAGCTGGAAATCAGGTACCTTCACCTCATCTTGTAAGTATCTTGCATTTAACAACAGTTTGCAATAAATGCGGCGAGATTGAATATGGCTTTGTCGTAGCCCTGTCTTGTTTGGGTTGGAGTAACCTTCGCAATCTTGAGGATCGAAGCGTTGATCAGTAGATCTCAATTTAAAGAAGAATCTCCTTGACATGATTTCAGCCTGAATATACGAGTCTTTCTACACACATATGTATCAGATTCATTCAAACTCAGCATGTTATCATTTTTGGAACGTCTCAAATCAAGCAAACAGCCGATAAGATGTGAACCAACGATGGTTACTATCTCACCGATTTGAAATAAAAATATGATTTGAAAAATCAATCGACGTATTTGTCACTTGCTAAATTGGTTTTGTGACACACCGAGTGTGGTTAACCTCACATTTCAAAAATTCATCAATAATCGTTATTTCATAACCTGTAACTAGTTGATTCTTATAGAATCGCCACATCATTTCCCTTTTAGTTGTCTCAGTTTGATTCATATAGAATCGACAAGCGACACACCCCTAACCATGAGTCCTTGTTTGATGTTGGCTCAAGTAGGATTTCCATCTTACACTGTGATTTAGATCACTTGGATGTTCTGGAAATTATCCAAGGATTAATGCGTTAGGGCATAAATGTTATATCTTGTTATTCACAATGTGTGACTAAGCAAGCAAAATTTGGACAAGTGTACCTAATGAAGATTTATGGATGAATTTTTTGGCTCTAGACTCATTAGTGCACTTGGTTTTTTAGTGATCGGAGGCTGGAGCATGACTGCTACCTTTTTAATATATTAACTACTCAGAGTGAGAGCAAAGTTGATAGAAATGCATGTAATCTCTATGAAAATGAAACTCTGACGCCTCCGTGAGAAATGAAACAAGAGTCTGTTGAGAGACCTTGAGTGGCTAGGGAGGGTTGTGCATAGCGTCACTGGGTCCATGACTGTCTTCAATGTCAGAAAACAACTTAGTGTTTCTGACAGATTATGTATTGACCCGGTTTCTGCCTAAGTGTATGGAGGGCTTCTTTCTTTTCACCCTTTATCCTTACATTTCTTTTTCATTCTTCAACCCCTTCAATGCTTACCGAGACTTCATAACTAACACCTTGTTGGGTTTATTCCAGTGTTAGCTCCATCTCAGTCGGCATTATTCCCGATTCTCACTTTTTCTCCTTTTGTATCATACCTAAGGACTTCTACACTATCTAGTGGATATCCCTGGGTAGATCCCTCCGGTTCTGGCTGGATCATGGGATTTGAATACCTATGCCTAACCACCTTATAGCTCCATAAATTTAAGTACATGGTCGGTCTTTTGGGTATTCCATCTCAATCAAAACCAAAATCATTGAAAATTTCAATCAAAGTGTTTGATATGAATACCAAAAGATTTACACTTTGAAAGTTTTTTCATCATCACTAAAAGCTCCCCCCTAACATGTGCACCGTAATCGTAGTACATGTTAAGTTTAGAGTGCATTGAGTCCATTTTATATGATCAAATTTCAATACAAATTAGGTTCAGTTTAATCACATTTTCTCCTCTTATCCAAAATGTTAATCCCTTGATATTTTGGATATCAATTGATTAAATGTTCGGGGATAAAATGATAACTATCAGGAACATTTTAATGCTCCCCTCAAAGTATGAGGGATATGATATAGTGTTGAGAATGAAATTTTGAAAGATTTTGAATTTTGTGAAAAATTCTTGAAAAATCATCGTACTCGAACACCAAATAAGCCTAAGTGTTTTACTACTTATATACATATTCACATGTTTATTATATACGAAGATTTGACCTGAATGATGAGAACATCATATGATGAAATCATATGGTCCTTTGTAGCAGCCGTAGGTCTCCTTCGTACAATCTCCCACGAACGACCTTTTCTAAGCTCCTCATTAACCTTCTTTCTTTCAAGAAGTTGTCAATATGATCTTTCTCTGTCCAATTTCTTTCCAAGTTACAAAAGTCTTTGCATCAAACTTCGAGTATGAAACAGATTCAGATACACATGTAACTTGAGCTTGTGTGGTTGGTGATGTTGTCTTAGCTTCCCCCTAAACCAACAATCCTTTCTTAAGTAGATTCAGAACTTTCTTGCAAGCCGCATCAAGTAGTCTTGATGTATAAATCCCAGATATCCAAAGTACACAATTAACCCTTTCAAGAATTTGATACCGCAACACCAAAGTCAATTAAGTCCTGGATGAACGCATTTCTCTCTTCAGGATAGTGATGATATAAATTGAAACGCCAAAGTCAACTAAGTCTCAGATGTCACAATTATTCCCTCTAAATAGTTGAAATGATAACTTCAAAGTCAAATAAGTCTCAGAAGAAGTCATTTCTTCCTATAGGATACTGACAATCTAAAGGAATCATCATACCTATGTGTACCTCTTCTATCATATATACCTACTTCTTTTAAGAATACGCTTAGGGATTGACCGGCCGGGTAAAACATTAATTGAATCAGACATAATTCTTCTTACGTTTTAAATAATTATACTCCCAACACTTCCCCCTAGGGACTCAAATGATGCATACTGACTAATGACGAGATGTCTCTTCCACCATGAGATTGAAATAGTGCACCCGAAAGATTCAAAAAAGGCCTAAAATTAAAAGAAGCTAACCTCAAAAGACAAATGAAGCAAACCTCAAAAGAAGGCCAAGAACACTATCAAGTATACATCTACTCCTTCCCCCTTGCTGGTTTCGACACGTCAGAATCAGCAAAACCTTGGACACACACATACTCGAGAACGTGTTTGAAGAATCAATATATCTTAGATCTATTCCGTGAGAATCAACTTCAAGGTCTTTAAAACTATGTAATTATTTCCAAACATTCCTAAGTCTTTTACAAACTATGAGGTGTTGGCAATATTGATCGAATGTAGTTTAAGGCCTGAATTCACTAAGTCTCAAATTGCAAATAAGTCCATAAAGATTTAAACAAACGACATCTAAATCACTTGTAGTTAATATAAATTAACTCTCCTTGAAATTGTTATCTGTCATTATCAAAAACTTTATTCGTTTATTCTATGACTTATTTTGAAAGACCGTTTTAAAAGATTATTTGATGACGCTTTCTCCTCCTAAACCAACAATCCTTTCTTGAGTAGATTCAGAACTTTCTTGCAAGCCGCATCAAGCAGTCTTGATGTATAAAGCCTAAATATCCAAAGTACACAATTAACCCTTTCAAGAATTTGATACCGCAACACCAAAGTCAATTAAGTCCCGGATGAGCGCATTTCTCTCTTCAGGATAGTTATGATATAAATTGTAACACCAAAGTCAACTAAGTCCCGGATGTAGACAATTAAATCCCTATGTGTACCTCTTTTATCAAATATTTCTACTCAATTTAAAAATAAGCTTAGAGATTGACCGGTCGGGTAAAACATTAATTGAATCAGACAGAACTCTTCTCACATTTTAAACAATTATACTCCCAACACTTCCCCCTAAGGACTCAAATGATGCATACTGACTAATGACGAGATGTCTCTTCCACCATGTGATAGAAATAGTGTACCCGAAAGATTCAAAAAGACCTAAAATTAAATGAAGCTAACCTCAAAAGACAAAAGAAGCTAACCTCAAAAGACAAAAGAAGCTAACCTCAAAAGAAGGCCAAGGTCACTATCAAGTATACATCTACTCCTTTCCCCTTGCTAGTTTCGATACCTCGGAATCAGCAAAACTTTGTACGCACACATACTCGAGATCGTGTTTTAAGAATATATAAGCTTAGATCTATCACGTGAGAATCAACTTCAAGGCATTTAAAGCTATGTAATTATATCCAAA
>BQNB010065087.1:9272-35069 GCA_026074375.1 Tanacetum coccineum
TATATTTTATTTCTAAGTAGGTCTTGATTTTTTCCCTTTGTCAAGGGTAAAGAGTTTGGATTTGCCTAGTGGTATTTTATATATACTATCAGCGAATCAGGGATCTACCCAGGGACAATCCACTAGTTAGTACAGAAGTCCTTAGGTATGATTGAAAGGAGTAAATGTGAGAACAAGGGAATAGTGCCGACTGAGATGGAGCTAGTACTGGAATATACCCAACAAGGTGCTAGTCATGAAGAATCAAGAGACTGCAAGCTGTAAGAGCTTAAGTTTAGTGTTTTCAAGGGTGACCTCCCTTAGGGGGAGATTGTTAGATATGAGAAAAAGACTCGGTCACCCCTTGTATTTTACTGTTTATTATAGCTCGTAGTTTAATAGTTAATAGTATGATTTTCGGTATTAAGTCGGGTACTAATACCCGGTATAGTGTAAGTACTATATATAGTCTCTTCCAACTTTGGAAGAGACAAGCTAGTCATTATTCCTTTTACAAAGAAACACATTTTCTCTCTCTAGAATATTCTCTCTAGTGTTTCTCTCTCTAGAAACTAGCTAAACCACTCGAATCATCACCCGTGTTATGAAATAAACGATCCTACAATAGGATTCTTATACCAATAACCAACTTTACTCGAAAGAACCAACTAATAATGTTTTTATAAAAATCAATTTATAATAATAGGGCAATTTCATATATCCCCTATTTTTAGTTGGAAATTTCAAAAATACGCAAACATGCATTATAAACATTGTACATTATGCATTCAATACATGCACTTTGGGTATATATAAAATTAATTATAAAAGTAGGGTGATATATGAAATTCCCTCTATAATAATAAAGAAAGTCGTTTTAAATTAAAAAAATCATCTTAAATATACTCTTTATAAAATTCATTTTAATCATGGTTGTCATAAAATCCAAAGACAATTATTTAACAGTGTATCGCATCTTACCCATATAAATTACTTTAAACATCCTTTTTATAATCTTAAAATTTATCAAAAACAAGCATAAAAAATATTATCATATCTTATTCATAAATATTATCTAAAAAAATAGTTTTGTCCGTCAACCAATTATCATATTGTTTCAAAATTTATTGTAAACACAGTTTCTTAAAAAAACAATAAAGAGACATTTCTATAAAAGTATTGTATTCATAAAATCATTTCATAATAGTTTTCACCAAACATCATCAAGATATACTTCAAAAGGATTTTCATAACTCGACATCAATATAAAATATGTTACTCAAACAAGAATATCGTAATACCAAAAGAGATTGTAAAATACCGTAAAGACTCTAACAAAATTTTATTGTTTGAAAGCGAAAGGGAGTATAAAGAACCATATAGTCAAACTAACAGTGAAACGAACATGCACAAGAGAAATTCATACGAAGACATTACAAACCAAAAGAAGAACATAAAGACTCATCCGTACTCACGATCGAAAGAACAACCATCGAAAAGCGTCGGTACTAACATACCATAACATGTTATGAAAACCAAAGGATATATAAAGAACGAAGTAATGATCCACACTAATATGTTAGGAGCAATTAGTGCTTAAAAGAAAATTTTGATACTCATACGAGTAATCAATACAACGAAAGAACTAATGGAACGTACCAATATCCAAAGAAGCAGATCCGAACAACCAATATTCATCAAGACACCGAATAGAAAAGTTAGATCATCCATACCGGCATGGTACAAACAAGGGATGCTAAAATGAGGGTTATATATCCGAGCGAATAATCGAGCAGACGAACAAACTCAATAATCATAATAATAGCATTAACGGGTATCTAGGGTATCCGCAAGCGATAGACAGAAGAGAAACTTACTGACTTCATAACTATACATAATACAACCGCACATAATATAACATCTTAAACTACCGACTAACAAACAAACACCGATTAATGCAATCATGGTCACAAGTCTACGTGTGTGATGCCTTTATAATTATGTTGGCCACCATAATTATAATTGCATCCTTTCACACGTATACTTACTTCCAAGACTACACCTCTCAATGATAACGCACCTACAAGCACACATACCACATTGCACATCTTAAACCACTCCAATATAACACAGAAAGGATACTCTATCAAGAAAATACTTACTTATATAAAAATAAAATCGAAAATGTCAGAAAGAAACGACGGTCTCGAAGTGCCCAAAAGACTTAATATCCGAAAGAAATCTTCGATAGCAATTTGTCGAGGTAAAAGACGAAATAAACTTATGATGGGCCTCGTTTGGGTTTGACTTTGCCTTCGTAAGAGTCACCCAACTCCGCGGGTCCATGTCTACTACGAGCATTCGACAAGCGATCAACTACCATATCTCCTTTAGTTCCATAAGAGGCTCCTTCTCAATTGGCTCCTCTTTTGGATCTCTATAGCGCTTAAGAAACTTCTTACGGATAAGGGAAACATAGCTATAAATAGTAAGGAATTATTATATACTATACTAGATAATAGTAGACAAAATAGCTAAATATAAGTTAGACAAAAAAAGATAATAAAAGCTATATAATTAGGGGAAAGTATAATAGTTATAATACTAAACACTTAGGCCCTAAAATGCATCTATATAAAGGAATCTTAGGTTATAGTCTAGGTCAAACCACCTACTTCTCTATAACTAAAGGCTCTGATACCAATCTGTCACACCCCGCCAAAGCGGAAACACAAGGCGTAATATCATGGATATCATCACAACACAATGGTGTCAACAATAGATAATCACTACATGCATAACTAAATATAAAAGACACGATGTGTTATGATAATACAAAAAACAAAGGAACGGCATCTTGATTTAATGAAAAAAGGGTCTTATCAATACAAAGACAATGTATAACAAACCTAATTAAAACACTCAAGAATTCAAGCAACCAAAATATGAAGAGAAATTAAATGAGAACTTCCAAATGCAGCCTAACGGTCTCTTTAGCCATTTTTATTAACTTCAGTGTTTTTATAATGCTCACTTGAAAATGATGCTTAAAACGTCAACACAATGGTTGGTGAGAGTCATAGGTTTTATGACACCAATACAAGATTTAAATAAGTTACTGTGATTGTAAAAACAAAACATGGCAGGACAATTAAGCTAACTATTATACATGCTAGCATTCATGCAACTAAGAATCACAATTAGGACGGAACGTGTCCCCCGATCCAATGCAACAAAAACAGTCATAGAGAGGAATGATATCCCTAATTTCAGACTCTTGGTACCGTAGCACAACATACAGGTTCACACCAACACAAAGTAGTTGAAACCTCTTGCCCACAAAGTAGGCGAAGAACAATGTAACATCATACAACATGCAGCACATAACATATAATAGCTACTTAAAAGTCCATGAGTAACTTAAACCACATAATCACAGCAATCAAAACATATTTTGCATCATTTCCATCCCAAGAAAACATAGTAAAATGGGACTATAAAACTCACCTGAATGCTCAGCTACTTGACAAGATCTTGCACATAATCTAATCATAACAAATCACAAGTTACACTCGGTTAGGAAAATGCCCAAGCAAATGTAACAATAACATGATGGACCTCTAAACATAACACTAAGTTTATGATCCTTCATATACAGCTCCCAACTCAGTTTCATGCTCTATATAGTTTTACTCACTAACTTCCACTTTTACGGTTTCTGGCTGAATTTTGTAGTCACTTTATGACCACAAATAAAATACCTAGACACTTAATTGATGGTTCTCCTTACATTCCCTAGCTCTTAAATGAGTTTTGATCTACTTTGATTTTTTTTTTAAAATAATAGTAAGTGGAACTATTTTATAAAAATTCATCTTCAAAAAGTACCCAGATTCTGATCTGAACGCACACCAAAACGTTTGACGTCCTTAAAAATACTTAGAAAATGTTTTATCTCTAGCCCTTCGAAACAGAGTTAATAGACACCTAAAATATGACTCACGATTTTTGGCTAACCTCAATTTGAAATTTAAGTAGGAGTTTTACTCCCCGAAATCAGACCCAAATATGACCCGAATTTACTGTTTCGACAACTTTTCTTGCGAAAATTATTTGACTAACTTCCCACCTCAAAACCTTTCGAGGCCGGATTTTTCAGAAACTAGACTCTCTGAACTTATTAATAGACTAAAGTTTCATCAAAAATCTCGTTACCAATCATGAGAAAACATTCGAACAAGATGACTAAAAAATCTGCTCAACCCTAAATTCAATTTTATCGCGTTCTAACTCTAACCGAATACATCAACATGATTCTAATTAAACCCTAAACACTTCTAATTAAGTTTAACATTATAAATTTACAGATTTTTATGATCCCTAATTTATCCATCACTTTATTATTACATGAATTAAAAAGAAAGTTAAAACAATTAAAGTTCTTAAACATACCTTGATTCTTAATTCTTGAAACCTCAAATCACCAATTTGATCTTGAATAAATAAATAAATAAAATCTTTTTTTTTCTGCTCTTGAGTTCGACTAATATAAAAAAAATATGGGATTATGGGTTTGTATTTATAGTGAAGAGTAAAAGATTTAGATAATTACCAAATTTGAATCATAGTTGGACTAAAATTTGATTTCCTTCCTTTTTTTCTCCCATATCCGGCCAAACAAACATCCCTTTATTTATTTTTATTTTTTTTATTATTATTTACATAAAACCCCTTTAATTTTGTTATTTTTATAAAAACCTTTATTTATTTAGACATCCTTCTAAATAAAACTAGTTTTTAAATACCTAAAAATAATAATAAAATTCATTTCATTCTTTATCTCTCTAATGTGATAATACTAAAATCTACTAACTAAATTTCTAAACTAAATTTATATTCCTGCGAATTCCTATTAACCAAATACGTATATATATATACATATAAATACGTACACACGTGGAATTATAACATCATTTTCATTGTCACTAAAATGTGAACATAATGAAATATTCATAGCAACCATAACTTCAATCACCATGAGACGATCACGCTCAATGGATTTGTAACCAACTCACATAAGATCACATAAACACATATTTATTGTAACGCGTATTGAAACTCAAGTCAATACTAACGGTTGACTAACCTGCTTAAAACATAGTTGTCACATAAAGCGTATTGTATTGGTATATTTAAGCATGTGTTGGATGCATAAGTTGTTGTCTATTGGTGCATTTATGCATGTGTTGTATGCATATAATGTCATGTAATTATATGATAACTACCATTATATATGTTTGAAATATAATTGAGATATATTCGGGTTGAAAGATATCGCGAATTGTAAATTTTTATTTGTTGCGCTTTGATTCGAACTATTATTTAATAAAGGTATTATCATTAGAATGCTATTGAATGATAATAAGAAGTGATACGATATTAAGTAAGTATTATATGGTGTTTTCTAGATTATCATGGTGAATGATATTCCTCTTGATTACGTGGATGATGTACCTGTTGTTGAGCCGAATCAACACGATGATGTTCCTATTGTTCCTGAGCCTGTCTTAGAGGATGAAGACGAGGACCCGGAAGAAGACGAATTTAAGGAAGAAGAAGATCCTCAAGAAGAAGAAGATGATATGGAAATCGACATTAAGGAAGATGAGAATGAGCCGGAGTTGACATATCCTTACGAAGAGGTGGACCCTCTTAATCCTTCGCCGCCTGCTTCTGAGTCTGAACCTGATGACGAGATTGAGGTTGAGAATCCGATTGAGCATGAGGATGAGACTGTTCCTGTTAGTGTCTATGAGGTAGGTGAATCGTATACCACCGTTATTCCTCGAGAGGATGGTGATAGATTGCTACCTGGCTTTATGAGACAGGATATTGAATCTCTGTTTGGTAAAATGGTCAATTTTTCAAGATGATTGTGTGGACGCGAGACGGTGCATGAATTGGTCGAGAAGAAAGGAAAGGCAAAGGATAAGTTTTATGGTAAGTTGATTTTAGATTTGCGTAATGAAGTGAGTTCTAGCATGGAGCAAGGAACGACTGCAATGGAAAAATTAGTTGAAAAGCTCGGTAATGTTGAAGAAAAAGCTGAGTGTAAGAAACTAAAGAAGGAACTTGAAGAAGCAAGGTTGAGCAACACATTCCTTAGTATGCCGAATGAAAGAGTCGAGAGAGATCTCTATTGGACTAGAGTTCGAGCTCATGAGTTCTATCAAGAGATGATTCATAGGGGATTTATGTTTGAAGAAAGACTGAATGAAACTATCAATGTTCTGATTGATGATGAGAAGAGTCCTTCGTCTGAGCCACAAGGATCTCCTTTGTGTAATCACTAAACTGAGTCCTGAGTTAGTAGAATTGATGCTATTGGTTGTAACGATTTGTATCATTTCATGAAACAATGCAACTATGTGTTAACTCTCTTGTGATGAAAAATGAATGACTATCTTTTGATTACTACTTGATGTGGTAGACTGTTGTTGTGATTGATTTGTCATTGTACCATGTTATGAACATATCATGTTATGAATGCTTATCAGATTATTTTCTGTGTGACGTGACAAAATTATGCCTCCAAAGTCTGCACCTTTGACCTAAGCTGCTATGCGTTGATTGATTAAAGAAAGTATCGATGCCGCTATTGCTGCTGAGCGAGAAAGGCAAGCAAAGGTCAGGAACGATGCTAGTGGATCTGGGCCAGTTAGGTTTCAAGACACTACACTTGTTGTTCATGAGTGCACTTTTGATGTGTTTATGAAGTGCAATCCTACTGTCTTTCATAGGGTTGAGGAGCTGTTGAATTAAGAAGATGGTTCAAGAAAACTAAGGGTTTTTTTGGAATCAGTTAATGTGCAGAGGGCAAGAAGGTTAGGTTTATTGCTGCTACATTGGAAGGGCCGACTTTAACCTGGTGGAATTCTAAGATTGCAACTTTAGGTTTGGAGACTGTGATCTGAATGCCTTGGACTAAAATGAAGCAATTGATGACTGCTGAGTTTTGTCTGATAGAAGAAATCCAACATATAGAGCACGAGTTGTAGAACTTAAACGTTAAGGAGTATGACATTGTTGCTTATACTTAGAGGTTCAATGAGCTTGCATTGATGTGTCCGAGAATGGTTGAATCGGAAAGGGTGAAGGTTGATGTTATATCTGAGGACTAATGGATAACATCAAGGGTGAAGTGACATCTTCTAAGCCTGCTGATCTAAATGAAGTTGTACGTATGGCTCATAAATTGATGGAGCAGAATTCGCAAGCTAGAAATGAAAGAATTTTAGAAGCACAGAAGCGAAAGTGGGAGATCTTTCAGAGTGGAAATACTATTGGTAAGGGCAATCAAAGGGATAACTCTCGTCAGACTTTGCAAAATAACCAAAAGCAAGGAAATGCGCGAGCTGTTGGGATTATTGATTTGATGAGACAAAATGAATAAAAGAATTAAACAAAAGGACTAAAATTATAGTTAAAGAAATATTCAAGCTGGTGGAGAATATGAAGATAAAGATGAAGATTTTGAAGATATCAGAAGATCTCCTTATAATGATAAAGATACAAAAGATATTCTTAAATGTTTAAAAGATATTATTTGTTCTTATCTTCTTATGTAAGCCTAGATATCTCTAGTATATAAAGAGATATTAGGCATTTGGTTTTAGACATCCATAGAAAACTAGAGCTCTCCTAGTGAGAGTCTAGATAGTTAGATAGAAAGTCGACTGATGAGAGTCGAATAGTACACCATAGTTAGTTGGTGTAGCCCCAAATTATAGTTGGGGTAATATGGAAATCGTTCAATAAAGAAAACCTTGTGATAACATTGATTGTGTTTTTATAACTCCGATGTGCATATTCAATCAATGTTATTGTTTATCCTAGATACAAAGATCTAACCAATCTTGAGCTTAAACGATCTTATCAATTGGTATCAGAGCAGGTTGCTCTTGATATCTAGGATCTACAAGGTTTTTGAAGAAACCCTAAAAACTTAATTTTTCAAGAAATCGATTTGTGGTTAAAGTTTTCTAGGGTTTTTGAAGTTTAATTGATATAACAAGATTTATAATCGTCCTCTCAACCTTAATTGGTATGCAATACGATTTACGAATCATTGTTATTATTAAGGGTTTCTCTACATCGAATTTGGTTTTTTTTTGGTGATCTATTCAAATTCGGTGAAGTTAGGGTTTTCAAACCCTAATTCGGTAAAAGGCAAATTGTGGGAATTTTGGTTTTTCATGCTAAAGGATTCCATGGTTCAAAAAGGATTTATATATTCTTGGGATCAACTTACTAATGGCGAATTGGGTAAACCTGTTCAAGGGTTTCATGAATATTATTGGATTCGCTAGGCTGTTCTTGTAAATTGTCAACATTGTTATGATCTTCATATTCGTTTTCTTCATATTCATTCACTATTCATACATGGAAGATTGTACATGAAGAAAAATGATCTCCAATTCTTTCTTGATCGTACATGTTTCTTCTTTCTTGATCGTTGTGTATATGATGGTTATGGTTCACGTTGTTCATATTACAGTTAGTCAATGGTCGTGGCTTTATGAAGATAAATACCTTAATACACGTAAGGTTTTTCTCAATGTAATTATCACGTGAATATATGAAAAGATACAGCTGCTATTGGATCAATTGATTTTGACGTAGAGAAGAAGCAAAAAGGGTAAACATTGGTTGGTTTATTGACTTTTCGAAACATGATAAAAGGAAAGAATGCACATGTGTGAGAAGGCAATGTTGGAATTATTGCTTGATCTGTTAGAGTGTTCATTGGAGTGGATATCTGGAGACAAAGTGATTTTGTTATAATGAATGAAGTGATTCTCTTTTAAATAAAGAAAGATCGGACGACAAAGAGATCTTTTATATATGGAAGTTACACATGTATTTGTTTATAAACTGTTCGCACAAGGATAGGTACTGCTGTTAGGATGTGACGCACACAGAATGTTCATACTGCCAACGAAGGCATAGTCAAAACTGTTTGCTTACATGTTAATATTGTTCGAATTCATGTGTTGAAAAGAAGGTATTAGTGCTCCGTATATATGTTTATACTGATGATGCTACTGTGTTCGTGGAATATTAATACTGGTGAATGCATGTGATTGGTGGGCTTCAAGGTAAATGAAAAAGGAAGCTTTATACTGTTTGTGCAAAGGTATGAGTTGATACTGTTTGAAGTATGGTATTAAAAGGTGATGTTAATACTGTTTGGGTCCATGTGATGGTTATACTGACAACTGTTCAAATTTATACTACTTTGAAAGTAAGTCACGTTGGTTGTATTGATTCCTGATGCTATTTGGGCTCAAGTTGTTATTGTTTGGGATTTTAAGGAAAATACAAACATTAGTACTGCTCGTTACACTATTATTACTGTTGTCGTTTTGGTTCATTAATACTGCTAGCAATTTGTTTATGCTGCTTGGTTTTGAATTTTGAAGGGTCACACAGCCTTGATTCTTGTTCGTTACTTTGTGATATTCAAGGATCAACAATGAGTATTAATGCTGCTAATAAAAGAATAGTACGGCTTGTATAGGTGCGTGATAAATTGGTACAACATGTCACAAACGTTTATGGATCTGGTATTCGAAATAAAGAAGCAACAGGCTAGGATTTGGTTTAGTTGATACTGGTGCGATCATGGTATGACGATGGAAAATGAAGTACTTATATTGAATAGTTTGAAGCAGCAGCTGGAATTCACTGTATGGTTCTAGCCGCCATGGTAAGTTTCCAATGCTAGAAGAACTTGATGGTATCAAAATTTCCTGCATTTTTGTTATTAAAAATTAGGGTTGGTTTTACCCTAAGTAAAAGGAGTGCGCAGGTTATATAACACTGGTTGTGATGGACCCAGTGTTATCCGATTCTAAAAAAATAAACATGGTTCGGGTTTAACTTTTCAAAAGATTGGGCCGTGTTTATGTTTTAAAATAGCAGTCGGGGTATGAATATATGATATGGGCTGCTAGTTGAATCAAGATCTGCTAATGATTTTTGTTGATACTGCCAAATATACAAGATGCTGTCATGTATACACTAAATGTTGTTGCTCGTGATTGTTAATACTGTTAAAGGATTATGAGCAGTATTAAGTTAATACTGCTACTAGGTTCGAAGTAAGTTAGTATTGCTCATATTATTTAATGCTATTCAAAGGTTGGTGCAAGCACGCTTTTAGTTCGTTCCTAGTTTGTAAGTATAATTTATTTACTTCCATATGGAAGACAGAAAGCTTTTCATGAATATTTCGTCTAACTGGTAACGTGATCTTGTCACATGTTCTTTCATATATTACGTGTTTGTGACAAGGTAAGTGATGGTTTGTGCTTGTATGAATTAATGCTGCTCGGGATAATGTTAAAACTGCTAATGTTATCTGAGAAGGTTTCTACTGTTAGTTTCGTCTGAGAAAATGTTTCAACTGTTAGTGTTGACAGATATCGGATAATACACACAGAATGATGTCAGACAATACAGAAAATTCAAGTTTGGTTATGATTTTAAATGTTCTTAAATGTTTAAAAGGCTCGTTTTGGATTTATTGAAAACGTTATTACGAAGATGATTGATTATCACTTATTTGATGTTGTAGTTGGGTTTCACAGGTGCGCGTCTTATCATATCTTAAAGTATAGTTTTTCAGGCTATGACTTTAAAGATAACTTGTTCGTGCTTACAATGGTGTGACGAAGACTTGACAAGTCTAGCAAAGGTGTGTGATTTTTCTTATGGTACTCAATGCTCACATTTTCTATCACTTAGTACGTGTCTCATAGAAGATAAGGATTTTTGTCAAAAGGTTGCGGTCTACTTATATTTCACATATTTATTTATAAGTTCGACGTCACGTGGATATTGCAAGACATAAGACACAAGTTTAGGAGATTCTACTTCTTCATCAAATTCGTTATACTCAGTTCTCTTCATCAGTAATCATTACATAGAGCCTACAGAGTTCGAGATTCAAGAGATGGTAAACATATGGGTTTTAGGGGAAGCTTATTGATTAAATGTTTGACCATCTACATGCACCACTCGGGGGAATGTATTTCGTTACTACTGCTAGTCATTTATTACTACTGCTAGTTTATATTTCTACTACTCAAAGTCATTTTTCATATTATGCTTCATGGAGGGTATTTTGAGTATTGGAAGGCTGGATTAGTAGTGTGGTATATGATTTGTAGTTGTTATGATCCAAGTTGCATATCTACAGAAGATCCCTATTAGATGATTACAAAAAGGGGAAGAAGATTACAGGTTTATTGATTTGCAGCTTATTTATGTGTGGTGACATGTTCAAGGAGATCTTGATTTTGTTTCATTCAGGGAGATGATTACATCTCAACTTCAGGGGAAGCTTTAGCTTTATGATGAAGTTCGTACACGACTTTGTTTGTTTTGTCATCATCAAATAGGGGAAGATTGTTGGGATTATTGATTTGATGAGACAAAATGAATAAAAGAATTAAACAAAAGGACTAAAATTGTAATTAAAGAAATCTTCAAGCTGGTGGAGAATATGAAGATAAAGATGAAGATTTTGAAGATATCAGAAGATCTCCTTATAATGATAAAGATACAGAAGATACAAAAGATATTCTTAAATGTTTAAAATATATTATTTGTTCTTATCTTCTTATGTAAGCCTAGATATCTCTAGTATATAAAGAGATATTAGGCATTTGGTTTTAGACATCCATAGAAAACTAGAGCTCTCCCAATGAGAGTCTAAATAGTTAGATAGAAAGTCGACTGATGAGAGTCGAATAGTACACCATAGTTAGTTGGTGTAGCCTCAAATTATGGTTGGGGTAATAGGGAAACCGTTCAATAAAGAAAACCTTATGATAGCATTGATTGTGTTTTTATAATTTCGCTGTGCATATTCAATCAATGTTATTGTTTATCCTAGATACAAAGATCTAACCAATCTTGAGCTTAAACAATCTTATCGGAGCCATGGTTTACCGCTCCGATATGGAAAGCTTCCTTTGTGTGAACGTTGGTTTTTAACCGCCATGTTGGTCAGTTGGGGTATGATCAAGAGTCATAAGAGTGGAAAAGAGGTTGGACACAAGTCAAGGTAATGTAAGGAAAAAAGTTTTGCTACGGGTGTTAACGCTCAACCTGTTTGGACTTGTTATGATTATGGTGAGTAAGGTCATACTAGGAACCGATGTCCGAAGAAGGTGAAGCAAGAAGAAGTTGGAGAAGTCCGTGGTCGAGCTTATGCTATTAAGGACGCTGAGCCGAAAGGTCCGAATGTGGTTACTGGTACGTTTCTGCTAAATAACCGATATGCTTCTGTTTTATTTGAATCGGGTTTCGATAGGAGTTTTGTGATCACTAGATTTAGTTCATTGCTCGATATCAAAACGATTAAAATATGAGGGATATGTTATGAGGTAGAGTTTAGCTGACGTAACGGGTAGCTATTACGTACACTATTTGAATGGTTGCACTTTGAAGCTTAGTGAACCATGTTTTTTGAAATCGATCTTATGCCGATTGAGCTTGGTACGTTTGACGTCATCATCGGTACGGATTAGCTTATCAAGCACGATGTCGTTATTGTCTGTGGCGAGAAAGTTGTTAGTATACCATATAGGAATAAAGACGTGCGGTGTGTTCCGTAGTGAGTGGGTATATTTTCATTGTTTCACTAGTTTTAAATTTTTATTTTGCACACGATACACGCCTAATACAATTATCAAACCACTTTAAACGGGTTAGTGCTATCTCGAATCAGATGATGTGTGCTTCGAGTGGGTAAGGCGCTGTGCGCGGCTCGATCACTGAGAGACGACGCGCGCTAAATCTATCAATTAATTAATGTCTCTTGGTTATCTAATCTATGTATATAAGTTCGCTTTCTAATCCGCTCTCGCTTAAACCTATGTGAGTCTAAATCTTCAAATTCTAATTGGGATAGGGCGCGTCGCGCTCAGACTAAGGTCACGCGGCAACCGGTTTGGTGAGGGACTACAATTCAATTACGCTCTACAATGTTACCCACGGCTAAGCTAAATCTAGCTCATCTATAAAGATAATAAGAATTCTTGCGGTCAATCCTTATATAAGAAAACTGTATTAACATTTATTACTTCTGATTTAGAATGTTGGTTTGTTTATATGTCAATGATTTCTGCTCTCGAGGTGGCATATCATTCGTAAGACTTAGGAGTTACATCATACTAAGACCTAGACCTATTATTTTGTCACAATTAATGCATCACATAATGCATTCCTTAGTATGCTGATTATAATCTATCTTAGGGTTTAAAGCGAAATGGCGATCTTGTTTAACCCTAGTAATAGCGACTTTACTCACGTACCGCTTAATGGCTAATCAAGACTCAGTAGTCCACATTGGTCCAACTATCCAATGGAATCAGCAACGTTACTTGTTGAGTTTATCTTAGTCACCTGCTAGTCAACACGGTCAATAAAAACCATCTGGCAAAATCAGTTTACTAGTTAAGCCCGAAGAGGTATAATCTAGACACAGACTTAGAAGGACAATATTTTTGTAACTATTATTCTAGATGTATAAATTACTATATGGAGAGCTATCCCGGACTCTAGATCTGCTTGGTCCGCTTATCTAGATCCAATTGAATGATAGGTCACATACAAAAGCGTGTAAACAAGTATAAATTGATAAACATAAACAAGAACGCAACGATAAATCAAGAAATCGAAATAAACAAATACCAAACATTCAAATCTTCATAATAATGGCTAATACCTGAAGGTTAGCCTTCAAACATCATAATAAATACAAGAGTAATAATTTAGCCAAGGTAAACTAACCGAGTTAACGAATGATAACAAAACTGAACGATTATAAAAGTATATGGAACTACACGATGTCTCCTATGGAATTGAATACGTTGATCGACCTCTTCTGCTCTTTTTCTCCTCTAAAAATCAACTTATGTGGTTTAGATATCGAGAATATGATTTAGCACACTTAAAACTCATTTTTGAGTTTTCTATTTATAAAGTCTGGAAGTCGGTTGAATACGGCATATCCATGGGATTGGATACGGCGTATTGGGGATTATTGGCAGTAGGACCACCGTTTGATTTCTTCCGATATTTTATTTATATCCATATCTTGAATACGGCGTATTGAGTCTCTCTGGATGAGATATTATAGGAGAAAGCGGTGGTGAAGCATTTGGAGTTGATGGAGGAGGCCGATTGATAATCGGTGGGTGGTGAGAGAGGATGAAAAGGAGGGATACCAGTCAAGGCTTGGACAAACAACACGGACGGACGCTAATCCTAGCGGTGCGCTTAAGGTTAAGCTTCTTTTCTTTAGGCATTTTTAATGTTCTTTTGAATTTGATAAGATAACTAGTGTTTGGATTAAACCTTTTATAGAGGTAATTTTGGATTTTAATGCATTGCTTGATATTTTGGAGAAGATCTAATCATTGGATTTGCCTAGAGTCAACTTCTAAACCCCTAGAACTGATAGGCTTGATTTGGAGGTAATTTGTTATGGTAGAAGTTTGAAATTCGTATTTAAATAATCTGCATTACAGTGTCGTCGGTTCTGTTGCAGAAAGAGAACCGGCTTTAAAAAATAAAGGGAACCGGCGTCTGCAAAAAAAATTTAGATTGTGTGTACATGATATGAAGTTGGAGGTGCGGTTATCTCGACCAAAAAAAAGAAAAATAGATATATTTGAGATAACCCAAAGTCTCCTCATTTCGTGTCGGATTTCTATATGTTTGGTGCGTGAGTGTAGGATGGGATTTTTACTTAGGTCAATGGCACTTTTATTGTCACAAAGGGCGGGTATATCATCTAGGTTTATGTCATAGTCTACAAGAGCTTGTTTCATCCATAAGGTTTGATGGCAGGCTTTTCCAGCGAAAACATATTCGACTTCGGTAGCTGAGATAGCTAGGGAGGTTGGTTTCTTAGAGAACCATGTGTGAGGCAACATCCCATAAATGTGCACACACCGCTTGTCCTTTTGCGATCGACATAGTCTCCCGCATGATCGGAGTTGGAATAGATAATGGTTTCTACTCCCGTTCCCTTGGGATACCATAATCCTAGTTGTGCGGTACTGGTATGTGCTTAATTACACATACCTTGTTCCATTAAAAACGGACTTAAATGACTAAAAACGTACCAAAAATACATTGTATTTGTATGTTTTGCATTTGTATTGTACACGAGCCGGATATTCAAGAAAAGGAACAAAAAGAAAGCCAAAACCAAGCACGGAATGGAAAGGACAAAGTCAAAGGTCAACCAATTAAAGAAAATACAACTTGAGGGACTAAAAGTTACCAAACCTCAAGATGTATTGCAAGAATTAAAAGACAAGGGTCAAAATTGCGAATCGGGCAAAGATTGCATTCAAGTTATATAACTTGAGGGGACAAAACTGCCTACTTACCTAAAAGCCTTCTTTCCTGCCCCAACAAAAACCCAGGTACAACTTGGATGTCGTCCCATACTTCTTCCCTGCAAAACCACTCGACACCCTAGCCAAAATCATTTCAACCACCCTATTATTTTTCCCCCCAGTTGTATAAAGGCCATGTTGGCAATCCCTCACCTTTCCCAAGTATCTTCAAAGGCTGAGATTGACTCCAAAGAAGCACAAAAGAAATTAAAGGCTGGGATTTGCTTTAGAATCACCTCACACAACAAGCACACTTGTTTTTGCTCTCACAAAAGAAGCACAAGCTGCAAGTCCAAAAGAGGAAGACTTCGGCTATATATAAGAGCCTTTTGTAAGCCTTTGAGGCAGTTAGTAATTAATTAATTTTAGTTTTTAATCTTAGCTTAATTTTTAAAGTCATTTACAGCTTTTACTTTCAGCTTTGTAACACTTTCAAGTTTTAATGCAATTTGAGTTTTAAGTCAATTTACAATTCCAAGTGTTAAGTTTCTTAATTGTGTTGTTTTGTGTTCAAAAATATCTCAATACAGCTTATTTATAAGCTGCTTTAATTCAGTAAATTTCCCAAGTTAAGTAGTTAAGAGAAAATTACAAAAATCACACTCAAATATACCACAGCTTATTTTGTGGATGATAAGCCAGTTCTGGATGGGCTTATGGACTCTCACTAGCTTGTTTTATACAAGCTAGAGCTTGTAGACTCTTTGTTTAACTCTGTTTTGAGCAAGGGTGTTGTAAGTCTCTCTTTTTCTTATATTTCTTATTTACTGCAGAAGTGCTTATTCTTGATTAAAGTCTGCTTATAAATGTTTTAAATTGTTATTTGATAATCTGTTTTTAATTAATTTGAAATAAAAATGAGTTTTGAAAACTTTAAGGGTTGTTTGGAACAAGCAGTACTAACTCCAAGTTAGTACTGCTGGTTCATTTTCTTGAATTCCAAAGGTAGCAGTACTAACTCAACACTAGCAGTACTAACTCCAAGTTAGTACCGTTAGTTAAAACTGTTAGTACTGGTGGTTCATTTTAGCTTATCAGCTTATTATTTCTGCTTATTTAAGATTTCCTTAGCTTTTTAGAGTAGATTAAACCATTTTCCTTTACTGTCTTTAGGAGTAAGTTTATTTAAGCTTATTTTCCTTTTCAAAGTATTTTCAATAGTATATCAGTTTGTAGCTTTTTAGCTTATTTGCTATTTTAGTTTAATCTAGTTGCTTATTCTCATGCCTGAATGCTTATTAGGGGTAGTTAATTATCTGTTTTAGCTTATTTGCTTATTTCTTGTTTCATTGTGTTTTGTTTAAGCTAGCAGTACTAACTTTTAACTAACAGTACTAACTTATAACTAGCAGTACTAACTTCAAGTTAGTACCGTTAGTTAATACTGGTAGTACTGTTGTTAGTACTGCTGAGTTTGTCCTGCTTATTTAGCTTAATTGCTTTTTGAATTTGCTTATTTAGAGTTGGTTTAGCTTATTTGGTTTGTCTTAAGCTTGTTTGAGTTTATTTGTGTCTTAGTGTAAAAGTTTTAAGTGTTTTTACCAATTCTAGCTTTTATGTTTGTTCTAGCCTATTTTTCTTGCTTATCTTTGTGTGTATTTGCCTATTAGGTTTAGTGCCCAATCATAATCACATCCTTGTCATATTCAAACATCAATCATCAATCGTCTTTCGATTTTCCATCTCTAGCCTCGTTGGGACATAACGACCCGGAGATACTCTATACTGCTTCCGGTTTCATTGACCTCGTGGATTCTGATCCTTGTTATATGTTTATATATCTTTGCGTTTATTTATAACTAAATAAGGGGTGAGTTCGCGCGTAGTCAATTTTTGGCTCCGCTGCCGGGGAGGCTGTGAAAAAGAATATCGTTACGTTTGACAATTTGTGTTTAAATCTGTGAATATTTTCTTCTATAAAAATATAAAAAGTAAAAAAATATTTTTCATTTTCTTTTATTAGTATAATTATCATCTAAAAGCAAAAGAAAAAAAAAACCAAAAATATAAAATCATTTTTCATAAAAGGAAATAAAATTCACAAATTGGTAAAAATACCAAAATATAATATTCTCAATTGAGGTATTATCATAATAACTGAGACCGAATTTTTGAGCATTTCTTTAATATATTTTGATTGGTTGAAAAAGATTCCATCATCTAATTATTTGATTTGTAGACAAAGGAAAAAATTTAATTCACCCATCATGCTCATTTCAAACTCGTCGTGCATGATTTTTGAAAAATCATCGCAAAGCACTTGACAAGTTAAGCCAAAAATGATGTCGTCCACATAGATTTGGACAATGATGATATGTGAATTTCTTTTCTTAGTAAATAGAGTGTTATCTACTAATCCCATGGTGTACTTGTGGTCGATGAGAAAGGCTTTAAGTCTATCGTACCAAGCTTTGGGTGCTTGTTTAAGACCGTAAAGAGCCTTTTTGAGTTTAAAGACATGGTTAGGTTTTTCAAAATCAATGAATCTGGGGGGTTGAGTGACATAGACTTCTTCATTTATAAAACCGTTAAGGAAAGCACTTTTGACATCCATTTTAAAAATCTTGAAGTCATGTGCACAAGCATAAGCAAGAAGGATTCTTATAGATTCTAATCATGCTACGGGATCATAGGTTTCATCGAAATCTATTCCTTCTAGTTGGTTGTATCCTTGTGCCACAAGTCTAGCTTTATTTCTAGATGCAACACCATTTTCAGGAGGAGGGACAAGATTCCAAACATCTTTTGTTTTAAATTGATTAAGTTCTTCTTGCATAGCCATAGTCCAACTTTCATCTTGTATGGATTCTTTGACATTTTGGGGTTCTATGGATGACACGAAGCAAAAGAAGTTACTTTGGTTTTGAACTTGAGACCTTAAGGTCCTTTCATTTAGATTACCTATGACAGTTTCTAGGGGATGATCTTTAGATTCTTTGATGTTTATGATTTCTTTGTTTAATGGTTCATTTTCCTTGATTTCTAAGTCTTTTTCTTAGTTTTCAATAATTTCACATTCAAGTATGTCATCATCTTCTAAAGGTGGTGACTTAGGAGGGGGACTTTTTGTCGAATTTTATATTAAGATATTCTTCGACTTTCATGGTTTCCTGGTTTAGAATGATGTATGCTTTACTATTAGGCGAATATCCGAGGAATATACCTTCGGTGGACTTAGGGTCGAATTTTGTGAGATAATCTTTAGTGTTAAGGATAAAACATTTGCAACCAAATACTTTGAAGTATTCTAAGGAGGGCTTTTTACCTTTGAAAAGCTCATAAGGAGTTTTTCCAAGGAAAGGTCTAATAAGAATCCTATTTAAGATATATGTGGAGATGTCGACGGCATTGCACCAAATTCTTTAAGAAATTGATTGTTCATTAAGCATTGTTCTACTCATTTCTTGTAAGGTCCGATTTTTACGTTCTACTACCCCATTTGATTGTGGAGTACCTGGAGCCAAAAATTTATGAGTGATACCATTAGCATCACAAAAATCTCCAAATTGTACTTCATTATCAAATTCCCGACCATGATCTGTACAGATTGATATAATGGGGAAACCCTTTTGAACTTGAATCTTTTTACTTAAGATTTCAAAATGGTCGAAAGCTTCATTTTTGTGTTTTAAAATCTTATCCATGTATATCTTGAGTAGTCATCGACGATGACCAAAGTGTAGAAGTTTCCTCCGTAGCTTTGGATGGCCGACGGACCAAACAAGTCCATGTGCAAAAGTTCTAGACATTTTGTGGTTGAAACCATGTTTTTAGGTTTATGACTTGTGTGTACTTGCTTTCCAATGTTACAAGCATCACAAAACTGACTTTCAAATTTTAGTTTAGGCAAATTCCTAACAAGCTCTTTAGATGATAGCGATTGTATTAGTCGCATATTGGCGTGACCCAATCTTCGATGCCATAAAGTCGAAGTATCATCTATCAAGGTTAGACAAAGGCTATCTTTTGAAGAGTTTCCCATTTTCATTATGTATAGGCCATTTTTCCTATTTCCTCTTCCTATGGTAATGCCGTCTTTAATTATTTCACTACCGGTTTCACTAAAGAGCACTTTGCATTTTTTATCACATATTTGTCCTATACTGAGTAAGTTAAAACCTAAATTTTCTAAGTGACTAACATCATGAATAGTGAGAGAGTTATGAGTGATTGTACCTTTTCTGACAATTTTACTTTTCCGTCTATAGTTTTGTAGGATGAGAAGAGATATTTGTTGCTCGTCATGTGTCTTGAGCACCCGCTATCCTTGATCTATTCATTCGGTTCTAATTTGACCTTTAGACGTACATAAATTCATAAAACAACTCAAGCATTCAGTCCCTAATATCTCATGGGTTCGTTAGAGTTATGCATACCATTTGGTTGACTCATGTATGGATATGGAGGACATGGAACCCATTGGTTAATCATAGTAGGTTGGTACTGATATTCTTGTTGTGTTCTATAATTCCAACCAACTTGATGATAGTTGCTTTTAGGATATAGAGTGTTGGATTTCTTATTTGGAATTTACCTTTACCTAGCCCCTGTCCAAGTTTTAGGATTGGTGGTTATTTAACATTGTTAGAAATGTTTAAAACAGGCTTTCTAATGATTAACACAGAGTCATTTTTCTTTAAAATGTTGTTTCCTAGAATTTTTGCATTTCATGTATTTTTTGTAGAGGGCCGGTTCAGTTTGTCAGAACTAGCTGGTTCTCTTGCAGAGGGAACCGGCGACACCGGTTCTACAGAGGGCATTTTGATATTTTCAGAACTCAACTTTTTGGTTTTAGTGCTGCTAGTAGAAGCTATAACCTCTGTGTATCCTAATCCATGTTTATCTTTTCGTGGTTTTTGCATTTCAAGCATTTCTTGCAAAGATGAACTACTATTTTTAAAACTAGCTAGTGTTTAAGAACGATAGTGTGTTTAATTTTTTAGATGAAGGTTGACACATGATTCACATTCAAGACTAAACCTTATTTGTTCTTTCTAGTTGTTCTACTTTTGTTTTATGTTCACAAAGCCCCCTTTTTAGTACTTCATTTTTTTCCTTTAGTTGTTTATTTTTGTTTATAATCCTAAGACTAATTTTGCATAGTTTATCATACTTATTTTCCCTTGATTCATTTAGTCTAAGAGGGATGAGCTACTAAAAGGTAATGAGTGTCGGATAAATACCTCATTGTTTGTCGAGTTGCACCGAATGAGACATTTTACTACTTTCTTGGAATCATCTCCACTAACGCTCCAACACCACCAAGCCGACAACGGAACGAGCCTTTTGATCATTGAAGGAGTTTTGGGAACAATCACTAACGAAGTGATTTAAATCAACCACACTTGAAACATCTCGATCATCCTTCTCCTTTTTGTCTGCTTTTACTCTTGTAAAAGTTTTTTTTTTCGCACAAGGTTGGAGCGTGACAAACTATCCTCTTCATTCTAAAGAACCTTTTTTGAAATCTCTTACCGTCATGCATAATCTTCTCATGCGCTATTTTTAAGAAGAGGTTGCCTCTATCTTCACTTAGGACATTTTCTTTCTTTTGAGAGCAAAGTATTTGTATTTTTCTTTCTTTGCATCTTAGAAATCTCTAATTCCTTTCAAGTACTATCATCATAAACTTTTAGATTTGCCGATGAGCCCGGTCTAGAGGTATGTTGATAAGTCCTTGGATTCTTCTTAACCTTTGGACGAGCCCAATCAAGAATTTTCCTAACATGATTACGACTTGAAAAATATTCATCAAGTGCTGTTAATGATGTAATAATAGTATTAAATCTAGCAAAAGCACAATCAATAGTTCCATCATCCGTGATAATGAATTCTTCATATTTTTGAACAAATATATCTATTTTGTTATCCTTAAATTGTTTGTTTCCTTGGTGGGTAATTATTAAATATTTCAAAATATCTTGACCGAATCGCGCACCTTGAAAATTCTTTCGTATTCCTTTTTGGGTAAAGCATTGTATAAAACCAATTTTGCTTCATCATTTTTGGAAATCATTTTCTTATGGTTTTCATCATATTTTTCATAAGTGATGATTACATCCTTACCATCTTTATCTTTGATGGTAGGTTTGTAATTACCATAAACTATAATGTACCAAAGATCAATATCTTATGACTTCACATAAGTTTCAAAACGGTTTTTCCAATATACAAAGCAATTACCCTCAAAGAGAGGCGGTCGTTGCATAGATTTACCTTCTTTGTAGTTTTCCGAATTCATGATCCTTTTAAAGTTTTAAAATATAGTATACTTTTAAAACTTTGATAACCCGCTCTTGATACCAATTGTTGAAAACTAGAAGGGGGGGGGGGTTGAATAGTTTTCAAGTACTTTTTAAATTTTTGTTAGATTCTTATGTGAAGTTTGCACAATATTAATGCTTGATGAATAAGATATAAGTAAAAGTAAGGGTTAGAAAGATTTAACCAAGACACAAGTATTTATAGTGGTTCGGCTACAAGGACACCTTCTTGCCCTACTCCACTCCCCGAGTCACCTACTCGAGAGTTTGTAAACACTAGTCACCACACTCCTTTAACCGGCGGAGAAGCCTCACAACGTTGCTTACACCTTTAACGGTACAAAGCTACTCCACTCCCCGAGTCACCTACTCCTTTAACCGGAAGAGAAGCCTCACAACGTTGCTTACACCTTTAACGGTAGAATCAACCCAACAACACTACACTTGATTTACAAAGATGATGAATATATCTACAACTACTAAATGATGTACAAGATTTAGCAATGTGAACTCGAAGATGCTATGGAGATGCGAAACAAGATTCTTTGAACTTGATCGTCTCAAAAGGGGTGTTTGGCAATTTCTTCTTAGAAGGAATTTACCTACAAAATGCTAAAAGAAACTATGCAAGAGAAGATAGAATAATATAAAACATGAGAAGATTAGAGAATTTAAGATGGAAGGGATGATAAAAAATATGAGAAATGGCTTGGTATTTACAGCCAAAAATTCTACTGTAGCCCGGTTCTACTGGTTCTGTTGCAGAACAGAACCGGCAAGTATATATCAACAGATTCGGCGCACAGTAACACAATCTGAATTTTGATTGCAAAATCTTGAGAGATCATGTGTAATCTTGTAATATTGTCCTAAGATATGATACAAATGATGATGTTATACATGATGTAAATAATGGTTTGCACAATTTACTTCTAAATCAATGTAATGCTAAAAATAGAAAAAAAGTAAATTACCTTCAAAGTAGAATTTATATTTATTGTCTTCAACAAAACATGAAAAGATTGTAAAATAAAATAGACGTTTTTATTGGTTTATTTGTATTAACAAAGACTCATAAATATTTACACAAACGTCTTCGTCGCAGATAAAAAACAACCTACGTTGGTGTTCCCGTAACGCTCAACTCCCAATCATCACATACTTTACATACTTTTACAAAAGAACAAAGTGGCGATATCTACTACTTTATACAAAACTTTACATCGTTGATTCATAATACGTATCAACGAATAATCGATCCTTCAAATAATATCATCAGTTCAAGTTTAAGCGAACCGACTATCTTCATAATTTCCTCCTCTTTTTTGTTGTAATTTTTTTATTTTTTTGTTTTTTAAGCATACTAAACTACGAATCTCTGTGTAATTTCACCATCTTCAACGTCAAAATAGCTCAGAAATCTTCCGATAATTCTTCATTCTTCGGACGTACCAATAAGATATGATGGTAGTAAACATCCAAATGAGATTTGACTAACATTTTACATTCCCAAGCTCTGTGCAATTTTCCAACCAAACATAGATAGTAAATGACACAGGACACAGAAATACATACTTTTACACATAAAGCAGCTAGACAACTGATAAATGACTTAATCTAACAGGTATGCAAATGGTAATCCAAAAAGATTGACTCTACTTGTTTTTCTAAGATCTAGTAGTAAAAAAAAAAAGTCTTACTCTTAAAAATGAGAGTAAACAAAGGTTTAGTAACGAGGAGTTAACTAAACCATTGAGTATTTAGTTAATATCACAACAATAATTGGATTTTTTTTATGGTGTAATCCAAAAAATTTTAACCTGTTAAAACAAGTAACTCCATCTAAAACCATAGGATCACATTATGTGGTCTCGAATAGATATACCAAGCCAAGTTTTAAAGTCTACAACATCACTGGCACACTCATATTTTTGTGGAATTTAGGTAAATATTTGGAAACGGATAAGGCTGAATCCTCACAATATCTAATAAGGGTTATGTGTGCAGGTTATGTAACCAATAAAACACAAGTAAGCTTGAAAAATTTAATATAAACATTTAATGTGAAAAATAAGGAACACGTAACGAGTTCTAATTACATCCCCCCCACACCCACGTTAAAATTATCACAATGTCCTCATTGATAGATAAAACATTAAAAAACAGGAAATTAAAAGAATTAGAACGTAAACTCCCTGATATTTGCAGGTAGATTCTCCAATGTTGAGTTTATACAAGAATGGTGTGTTGTGAGTGGCGTCTGAATTCTCAGCATGACTACAACAGTCACATGGGGTTGGAGAAGGGGGTGGGGGTTAAGTGCACATGATTCCAGATGGATAGAGATACTTTTGAGCTAACATGTTCTATTTCTTTCCAACGAGGTCTTGTGCAAAATATAAGAAAACCATGCAATCCTATCTCGGGTATCCTACAGTTAATAATAAAAAAAAAATAAAAATAAACTATACAGGAGACCAATACATCGTATCTAAAAACCTGGATACGCCGTATAGAGAAACTTGTAAGAAGTATATATAAGGGTCAGTTTTGCTGAATACGCCGTATCATATAATGAATACGCCGTATTAAAAAAAACTAAAATTAATGTTTTAAATATGCAAAAATAAAGGACTGATAACGTCTAGACGTTTAATATGCCGTATGGTATAGAGCGGATACGCCGTATTGATGTCTGGGAAGACAGACTCTATAAAAATAAATAAAAAATTGTCCGTGTTGGTTCTCTTGGAAGCAACTATTCTTTTCAGCAAAGTCGTTAACCATCTTAAGACTTTTTCTTCAGCTTTTCGTTACTCAAACACTGCATACCATCATGCTTTCACTCTCATTATGAATATGGTGCTTGAGTTCGTAATCAATCAATGAACTATGTTGCTAAACTTATTGCCAAGCTTTATTTTATCATACACAAACAAACCAAAATCATCATAACCTAATATACATCAAAAGATAATATGTTTTGAGTTTAGATACATCATGACATGAATAAAATAAATGTAAAAAGATAGAAATCAAAAAGTGTAAGGGAGAGATATCAAGGATCTGGCTGGTCCTCGTCAGGCGGTGCGGCTGAAGTGCTGGCCTCACTGGTCCTACGTCTGAAACGTCTCTGGTAGGGTATCCGGAAGTTGGAATAACTCGTATATCTAACCCTGCTCCTATCCATCATCAACGAGAGACTAGTAACCGTCCATGTAGTGAATCGAGAGAAATCACAGGCCATACTATCCAATACCTCTCTCTGCTCGCCTAATGCCTCTCGCATCCCATGTACCTCCTCCTCCAGTCTAGCCATCCTCTATGGTAAAGTCCTAGCAGGTCCTGCTGCAGGTGGTGGCTGGGGTGCATGTATGGGTGCTGGAATAGCCTGAGCACCCTCATTAATATTAGGAGCACCCTCAACGACCTCTGGGGGGTTCCAGCCACAACATCAGGTTGCCTCTCTTGTCCCGAGGATACCCAAGCCCAAGTATCATCAAGCTCCTCGCAAATCTGTAGCCGTACCAGCTTGGCCATATCAATCACGGGGAGGTCTTGGACCATCACTGTCAATCCTTTGAGTCTCTCCTCAGTAAGAAGTCCAAAATGCTCAGCCATACGAGCAATAAACTATCCCTCAGATATCAATACTCTGCGCTTCCTCCTCGAAGCAAATCTCCTTAAATACCTAGCCAAAAGATAAATGATGTTGACCGACCCGACATCCATCCCCTTGAGATAAAATAAATCAGTCACGATCACCTTCTTAGGCGCCCGACTCCACCCAGCAATGTTACACGCAATCAACCTATGGCACAACCTAAGCATTAGATCTCTGATTGCAGTGTAAACCGGGGCTGTACCAAGGAAATCCCCCTTGGATGAGATCCCTCTCTAGTAAGCACTCTGATAAGTGCTTAATTGTATATATAAATTACCTGGGATTTTGCCAAATAAAAGCCAGAAAATGCCAAAAGAATAGAAAAATTTGTGCTTTTGTGTCTATTGTGTAGGAAAGGATAATAAAGACAAAAAGAAGCAAAAACAGATCAAAAACCAACAAGAAACGG